>JARFNZ010135863.1:0-10862 GCA_031763405.1 Balanus nubilus
CGAGACGGCACAGCAGGTCCTAACCCGAGACGGCACAGCAAGTCCTACTGGGTCCACAGCAGGTCCTACAGACGGCACAGCGACCCGAGACGGCATCGCTGGTCTGACCCCGAGACGGCACCGCTGGTCTGACGACGAGACGGCACCGCTGGTCTGACCCCGAGACGGCACCGCTGGCACTGCAGCGGGCCTGACGCCGAGAAGAGTGACGCCGTGCAGCGGAGCTATAACTGCTACCTGCTGCTGCCGGGGTCCCTGCTGAAACAGCGCAGCAGTCAGCAGCGCTGGTCGGCTGCTGATCAGCACGGGAAAGGAGCCTCCCGGCTGCTGGTCCAGAATGGGTCCGACTTCCGGGTAAGTCTGACTTAAATCGATGATGGCGGAATGGATCAATCTTCCTTCGTACAAAACACGATATGCGCGAAGTGCAAACAAATCAAATGAGTGTAGAAGCTGAAAGTTATCGAAACATACCTTCTCTATAGAGCACAAGTGCCATCAACTCCGTATTTAGCCGTCACGTTCCTACCGACTTATGCCATGCATAAATGTATGTGTAACAATTTCCGATTAAAATGCACAGCAGTTCATCTTTGATCCATGACGCCCGGTCGCCACACATAGCCACCGACATGTCGCACCCAGTGGCCGCTGCTCACGTCCTGTTCCACAGCGACCGTCTCAAATCCGACAGGCCTTGCTAGCGCGATTAGCCGACCGCAGACTTTTCGGAAACTCTTGCAACGCCAGAATCAAACGAGGTGATCCAGTGCTGGCTCTCCAGGTGCGAGCGACACGACTTCCAGTAGCAGGTCTGCACGGTGTCGACATGAGAGCGCCGCCCCTCCCCGGGGGACGGGTGATGACGGCGTGACGGTAAATGTCAGGGCTACTGGTAGATGGCAGGTAGTGGTACTGTCGCCGGTATCGGTGCACTACCGGTAACTGAGCGGTGCTGCGCGGTACCCGCCACCGCCACCGCCACCGCCACCGCCGCCGCCACCGCCGCCGCCCAGTCAGCCGACCCACATGTAAAGTGCCCAGCTCAGGCGTTAGCACGACAGCATTGGATAGCTCAGCACGGGTTTCCAGGTGGCTACACCTTTAATCGGCTGACAGCGGCCTATGCGGCCAGCCTGGGACGAGCCTCAGCTGCGGACAGGCGGTCGGCGGCGGCGCAAGGTGTAGCCTGGCTTGGACCGGACTCAACTATTTGACGCTACTTCGTCTCTGGGTGGGTTGTCTGATTGAGCTGCGGCGCCACAGCTTTGATTTGGGTCTGCGGCAGGGCCCCCAGGACCGTCCGGGAAGGGAGTCCCCTCCAGGGAGGGGTCAGGGTCAGAGCCACACGGCGTGCGGAAGCGGCTGCCGCTCTGGAGGCACCCATCCCGTCATCACACGGAAGGCGTGTGTTCAGTGCAGGGTCCAGGTTCAAACTGCGGTCCAGCCGTCACGTGATCATTTGTCCGCCGAGTGACGAGCCATGTGTGGCCGCATCATCTCCATACAAGTGAGGATGAGAGAAAGATAACTATGGTTAAATTACCATCCTATTGTAATTACCTCCCTTCGTGAACGGCTGCAAGTGCACATTATATCACTCGAACTGAGGGTAAAGGGTGGAATATACAAATTTCCATTTTTGCATATAACTATATAAGATGATATTAAAAACTGCGTGAATAGATTTAATCAACCTGAGTATGCGCATCTACACACACTGGTATATTTCGTTTATTGAAACATTATTAGGAATCCTAAAAGAGAGTGATATTTTACGACGAACATGCCGTCTTTCCCTCGGCCGTTCGGTCAGCGTAGTCCGCTGTGCGGACTTCCCTGATATCCCTGATCAAGACGCGAATTCGATTGGGGTTTAACCCGATCAGGTGTTTGTAGAGCCTAATTAATCCCTTTTATCCTCCAAACACATTTACTGACAGTTTTAAGCCATGCTGCTTAGTTTGTGGATGTCAATCTGCTGCGTGCAGGTGGCAAGATGACCCCGCAACCATACACAGACCCAAGAGGACACAGAACACTTCCACAGACTGGTGGAAGTTTCCACGATGACGAGTCTAGCCTGAGGAACAAGGAAGAGATTGCTGTTGGTTGGTTCATACATAATGTGTGACTGTGGACGAGCGCGAAAGGAACTCATGTGAACGGCGTCAAACCACGAACCAATGGTTGGAAACTGACAACTCTAATCAAACGGGCATAGCGGCACCTGGTTGGGTCAATTTGGTCATATTTGCACTTAAACCCGTGGCGGAGATGCACATTTCACAGATCCGCAACCGGACTAACGTTGACTGAAAAGTCTAAAATAAAAATATAAGTAAAACTAAAGTAAAACTAAAAATATGTCGATCGTAAAAACACTTGTAGTTAAAAATATTTTACTTAGGTACTCATTTTCCTTAACATGGAAGTATATGAAAAACAAAATTGACGTTTTTGTTCCAACATCTAATTAAGAAGCAGAAGCTAATCGATAAAATATTGTATCCAATTTTGATGCTATACAACGATTTCAATATTCTAAGCAATTGCAGCCGCATTTCCAAATCAATGAGCCAAGAAGTGGAAGAAGTATAGGAAAGCATGTTCAACTTCAATTTGTTTTGTCCTTATTATTTGTCCAAGTCTAAGCAGAACTTCTTGCAAACTTACGAGAACCCCCACGAGTCGAGGCAACACAACTGGGACCGGACTTCAGTATTCACGAGGAACTGGAAAGCCGACAAGACTTGGGTCTTTCTGACGGTGGCTTTCAGGCAGAATTGCCAATACATTGGAACACAAGGGACGCCACTGGATAAACGGCGAGCGGGGAGTTCCTCAAAAGCTCCGTCATGCTTAAGTGAGGAACCGAAAGTAAAATTAAAGCCTAGATAATCCTCTGATCAATAAAAAATGGGATTTTTCGACTACGCGTATGTTAGCGAAATGAAACGATTGCATTTCAAGAAAAGAGAAGAAAACACAATTGATGTGATTATCACGAATGAGTTAAACGAATTTGTAAATATAATATTCGCAATTTAAATATAACATCGTTACTGACGCGGGTAAATCGTCTTTTACAGGGCATATAAAACATTTTTTTTTATTTGCCTTTTACCAGTAAGACGCCGTCATTGGCGATGAACGAGCGAGCGCGAAGGGAATGTCCTCATGGTGCGGCTGGTATGCGGGCTTAGACCTCCCTCAGATGTAAAATAAGGGTGTAGTACACATGCGCGTTTAGTGGCAACCCTGACTTCAACACAATCGGCTCAGCGGTTCCTGAGATAGAGAATAGGGATGCGCAGTGTGCACGTGTGCACGTGCAGAGGCACTCCTCCCATGACATGTGTAAATGCCGCAGCTTGTTGGTCCCTAACAATACACCGAATTGAATACAATCTGCACAGGCAATACGGAATACCTGTGATAATATTATTTTGTAACACCTTTCACGCGGCACGCGCCATGGTCGTCACCCATTTGAGTCAGCACTGGTCTCAAACGGTGTAGAGTGACTAGCTACCCGGGAAAGAAGACGCTTGTTAATCGGGCATATGTACGGATGCAAAGATATAAGCTTCTCAAAAGCGTTGCAACGCGCCGAGCCTATTAAGTTTTCCCCTTTACACTACAAAAGAACGGCATACAATTAATGGGCAACTTAAAAACCTTACTCTCCAACTTTTGCCCCTCACCTCAGCTTTGTACCCTCCTTCAAACCTTAAATTCCCATCATCACAACTTTTCACATTTTCCAACTTACAAACACTCACTCCAAGCTTTTTAACACCTCTTTACAAATGGACTTCACTCATTTTTAGTGGTTTGCTCCTATACGGAAGAAATTGTTACCGGTTTTCAGCTGAAACCTGAATATTCCGGTAAAATCTGGCACCAGCGCAACCGGCTATACAAAAATGGCAAAGCATGTGCCGTGCAGCGGGTGTCAGTTCTTTTATTTGGAAATATTATGTGATTATGCGATATCTGTTAGGTCAGATGAGTATTACCGGTCCCTGAGTAATATCTTCAACCATTCAACTTCGAAACAGGGCTGATTGTGTCGATAATAGGAATGTCCTCATGGCATGCATGAGGACAAAACCAGTAGAACTACAAAATAGTTGACTGAGAGAAAAGAACTTTGGCTTGAGGGAAAAAGTTGTTTCTTATAGTAAGTTGCTATTGAGGGCTTTTAAGTTGTGAGTGTTGATATTTGTCATATTTGCCACAACCAGGGAAGTAGCATACGCCTGAATAGATAATTTGTTTGTTTGTTTGTTAATTGGGTTTTTGGGGCGCGACGACGAAAGATAATTTGCGATGAATAGATAATTTGGGACAAATTTGCAAATCCATGTTTCAATCATATAACTGGTATTTTTCGTACCGAAAATGGCTTCTAGGCACAGGGCACTTACGACAAATCGCAATTTTGTGTTATATACATTTTAATCCACGAGCATATCAGCAACAAAAAAGGTCACCAGAGAAAAGATAATCGCGTGAATTCACCACATGACTCAATAAAAAACGTGGAAATACGTGAAAATGAGTGTATGTTCATTTAATCTGTTGGCCGTTATTCCAGTTGATAATTCTGATAAAAAATATACATCCACCGATGCACGAGAGACTTGGATAATTTTGGAATATAGCGTCATTAAAGCTACGTAGCTATCGGGAGAAATTATTGATAGAAGTTTGGAGTCCATTCGCAAGAAGCATCCCGTCGATTCGGTGTTCAAATGTCTGATGTGTATATGTTGCCACCATGGTGCGGTCAGGAGGCATTTTTCAAACATATTTTATCGTTTTTTGGCTAGGTCACGTGATCCCGCCACGAGATTAAAATTTGTGGCTGGTAGCCTCACTTTAAAGTTGGTGATAGGCTAACGGAGTAAAATGCGGCTTGGTTAAAAAAAACGGATTTTCCGTAGGAAACCTATGTTCGGAAGCCATCTTCAATATGAACAATGCTAATGTGGTATGTGAAAAGCCTCCTATGTATTCCTGGCAAATTTGACCAAAAATTATCGATTCAGTCATATCTGTTTTCCTAGTTTTAACAAACATTTTTCCTCGTAACAGGCAAATGAAAAATTGCATTTGCTTTGAAACATCCTTATTATGTAAACCGGGGATGTAGCTTCTAAAAAAGGTGAAGGGGCTGAGATAGACAAAATCGCCAAAAGTAACATCAAGATCTTCAAATATGCCTCTTTCTTTCCTTCTTTGACCCACTTATATCCAAATTAAGATTATGACCAGCTTTCTCGCAAAATTATGGGGGAGGGTTCTTCGAACCCCCTCAACTGCATATGAAGCTGCACCCCTGCTTCTATTCGTTCGTGTTCGGAAGCCACATGACACAGGCTGATCCTTTGCGTCACTGCATCACGAAACGTTACATTTTATGCCTGGCTTTCCACTGTAAACTGATGTAGGCCTTGATTACATCTTGTATTTTCATTGCTGAATGCTAATGCATCATACGTTTTTAATGGTGTCACTGAACAAGGTAAAACACCACTGGGTGTAAAAAATGACTAGTTTTTCCTTACATTATAATCGTGTCAAATCTCAAAACCAATTAAAATCATTCGTTACCTGATATATGGTGAATATAAAATATAAATAATTTAACGGTCCTGTCAGCATGCAGCAAAAAGGTTACGAGTGCACATTGTAAAGGTATGTAAGGTAACCCATGGTCCAAATAGACGTGGGCGAAATTGAAGTGTAAAGGCCCTAAAGCAACGTCCTCGGCGTACGTAGGTAAACATGCAAGATTTCCACTAACATTAATTCGGTTAAAGCGAATTTTACATTTTAATTTTCATAATTTCTCCCGACAGTCACTAGAATAACCAAAAAGCCTTTCCCAGCTGGCAGCTGATGGTGATATAGAGCCAGTCCTTATTGCTGACGATCAGCTTGTCACTTAGTGCCCCGAGAGTGATTGGTGGGATAGTGATGGGCTCCACACCCCTGCTACGAACCGACGTTGGCCCGGCGTGAGGACCATCGAGCCCACAGTACACAACACATATTTTCACCGCTTTGCATATGATTAAACATGTACATACTGGATGCAGAGCTTTGGTTATTGTGACCACTGCTCCGGCATGGCTCTGCATCTCAGCCTGTCGGTGCAGTTTCCGCTCACTTCCTGGTGAGCTAACGTGAATGGACGGGCACCGCGCCACCGTGCAATCTTCCCGGCGCTCTGCAGCCCAGCCGGCAGCCACACGACGCCGCGAGGTGAGGGGACTCGTCTTCTGGCCCTGGGGCAGGGTGCGGGTCGTGCCCACCCCGCTCCCTGCAGGTCGGCCACTCGGAGCGGAAGGCACCCGGCCGTCCAAGGACGCCCCGCGGTCACAAAAACCACCTGAAGCCTGCGCGACCCATTCAGATGCGCAGTAAAAACTGAACCAAGCCCGGCCCGGGCCGGGTCGACTGTGTTGCCGCCCGAGCTGCAACTTCCGCGCCAGAGGGGTGAGTACTCATGAGATTCCTCACTGGCCTTAATCCAGCGGTGCGCAGTCCTTTTAAATGTTCTCTCCCCATCAGTCCACACTCCATAGCACCTACCATAGTAGTACCTACTCCATAGCACCTCATCAGTATCGGACATCTCCGAGACACGCCTGTTCCGTGCTCGGCGTCAGACATTCCTCTGAACGTTACTTCCGCGCCGGCGGCGGCTCGCAGCTCGCCACCGTGCATCTGACCGACACCGTCTGAATAGGCGGCGGCGGCGGCGGCGGCGGCGGCGGTGGCGGCGGAGGCAGCTCAGCTCTCCCAACGCCTCCGACCAATCGACAGGCTGGTTGATTGACTAATAGGACTGGAGTTCCAGTCAGAACACAGTGTTCTGACTTGGACTCCGTCTCCATAGCACTCCGCATAACTCCCATAACTTCATGGCCGCATATCTGACTGCCGGCCAGCCGGTAAAGCTCCTACTGGTCAGCGGCGGCGGCGGCCGCGGGGCTTCATTGCCTGCCAACCGTCGGCCACTCGGCGAGCTGCCGATCACGTGACCTAACACGAGAGCCGAGCGGCGGCGGCGGCGGCGGCCAGGCGCGGCGTGAGCCGGCGCAAAAACACCTCATTCATCGGCCAGCGAGAGCGAGAGTAGGGAGTGCGGCACGGCTTGCAGGACGACTGCGGACGGCACCTGCGTGGCGGCAGACGTCGGCAGGAGACGAGCAAGAGACAGCGGAGACGGGCACCGCCGGTCCGCCCGGCTGGTCGGAGACAACCAGGCTGGGAGCAGCTCTGTCCATTGGCCAGGCCACTGATGGCGGATGGTTGTGATAGAGACGGATGGAGACCAGGATATACGGGACACGGTGAAACTGGGACAGATGGGACTGACGGGACAGATGGGACGGGCGACGAGACATAGGTAGGTGAGATGCCGGGAGGGAAACAGTGCGGAAGGACTAAACTCAGAGGGCCCGAGCAAAAGGCTGATCCAGAAAGGCAATTTCGGGCGGTTTTGGGGGCAAAACTAAGAAAGCTTCACATAATTATGAAAACTATCGGATTTCACTCCTTTATGACTGGTAGTTGAAATGAAATAAACTGTCCTCAATAAAATTTGTTTAGTACTTTGGTATCTGGAAATACGTCAGTTTTGTGCCGATTTCAGGCGTTTTAGAGGGGGTTTGCCCCCCCCCCCCCCTCCTCCCCTTGGATCCGCCCTTGGCCTGAGCGAGGTATATATATTATACAATACGGCGTTATTCAGCGGGGCACAGCGCCATAGGACGGAATGCCGGGGACATGGCGGGTTACGATGGATACTGCCGGGGACATAGCGGGTTGCGATGGAAACTCAGCGCTGCCGACGGGAAAGAGACTAGGTAACGTGGGGTCTCCGGTAACAGTAACGACTCTGCACTCGCTATCACCGCCACCTGATGCAGCCGAGTGAAAATCTAAAGTAACAGTTACATTTCCGATAACCCGAGTCGGACCAGTACACCACACAGCGATTTACCCGATTCAGTAGAATGCAGCACCAGAACAACCATCGCCAAACAGCATGCACCTGGATACGCCGAAAAGCCGACTGTGAGTAATAATACGCCGGTGGCGCTGATGTCTGCTTCCTCGAGATTAGGAACATCGTCTGGCCGCAGGATTATGGACCAGTCCATCTAAAACGCCGGCACGTCGGGGCGTGACAGTCCGTGGAGCGGCCGTGTTTAGGAGGCCGGCATGTCTGGACACAGCGACCGGTCCGGCCGGGCAAGGGTCGCGAGTTCGGCCGCCGAGAGCTGGCGACCGAACTGCACTGCCCTGCCCTGCTCGGCGGCCCGGCGCCCCGGCACCCCGGCTCCGGCCAGGCCAGGCCCGAGGGTCGGAGCCGGCGGCGGTCGGCCGTCGGTCGCCGGCAGCAGCAGTGACGCCGAGTTCACTCAGCAGTGACGCCGAGTTCACTCCGACGGTGGCGGACGCCGAAACCCATCTGTCGTTTCACTTAGCCCGACGTCGGCCCGATAGATTGAAGTTGAATTTGGTAAATTAAACTTCACATGTAAATGCAAATTTGGCAAACCAAATTCAACTTTCATCCCTCGAACTGGCGTTCGGTAAAATGATGAATGGCGGATGCCTTTTGGTGTCCGTCACTCCGGTGTTGGCGTCACTCCGGTGTGAGATCCGCACATGAGAAGGGCGCCCCGAGCCCGGCGCCCCATGAGAAGGGCGCCCCGAGCCCGGCGGCCGATGACGGCAGTGGGGGACAGCGGAGGGGACTGACGCAGCGGGCACCCGAAGACGCGCGGGACGAGGGACGGGAGGGGGAGGGCGAACGGGGCAGAAGGGGAACTCGCGGAAACGGGCGGCCCCCATCCGACCACCGCTGGTCGAGCCGGCCAACCTGATCACAACACAGCGGCACGAACACACCCACCTAGCAGCGCAGGCGGCGGCACGCCCGGCACCTGCTCCGGTCCGCCGGCCCGCTCCCCGTCCCATGCACCCCTCCTCTCTCTCTCACCCTCACACGCACACACCCCACGCACGGCGGCAGCGGCGCGCCGGACCCACCTTCCATCCTGCCGAGCTGGTGCTGTCGCCCTTGTCCTTGAACCAGGGGATGTTGGTCACCATCCAGTCGTAGACCTGCGCCAGCGTCAGCCGCTTCTCCGGCGACGAGAGGATGGCTTGTGTGATGAGGTCGGCGTAGCTGTGCGGACCCCACGCGTTCCTCCGGTTCGAGTTCTTAGGCTTGGGCAGCACTGCGGTGGAGTCGGAGGCGGGCTTGGCGGCCTCGGTGGCCATCGGCACGGTGCCCGGCTCTGTTTTACAGATCAGAAGGCCGCCGCCGTTGCCGTTGTGGCCAGGCGATGGCATCAGAGTCGCCGACTGCTGCTGCTGTTGCTGCTGCGCCTGCTGCTGAGGCGGCTGCGGCTGCTGTGGCGGCGGCGGCGGTGGTGGCGGAGGCGGCGGAGGTGGCGGCGGCGGCGCGTTTTGGTGGAAGTTTTGCTGCTGGATATCCCATGTGGAGGCCTCCGGTAGGTCGTCCAGCGGGTGCTGGTTCTCAACATAGTCCTCGGGCCGCGGCAGAGGCCAGGTGTTGGCGCGGGACCGCTGCTGCGGCTCCAGGTTCGGGTCAAAGTTCTCCTCCCCAGAAATGTCCGACATCGCGGCGAACTCCACTGTGGCGACTCTCACTCTCTCCCTCCCTCAGTCCGTCTGTCCACCTGTCACACTCGTCACCCACGCGTCCAGTGCGAGTACGGCGCCGCTTTGTCACTGAGCGCGACGGCGCGGTGTCTCCATGCCGGCGGTGCGGCACCCTCTGTGGAGCAGCCCGAGCCGGCGGCGTTGACTCGCCTCTGAACTCTGAACCGGCCCGCCGCCCGCCTCGCCGCCCGAGCCGGCCGACAGCTGATAACCAGCCGTGACGTCACCGCCGCCGCAACCCTTCGGCCCCGGCCACGAGATGTCGCCCCGGTCCGGCGGCGCCGGCCGCCGCCGGCTAATGCACGCATTTCTATGCGTCGGCCGTCTGCGATCTCTCCTGACGTGCGTCGCCGCGCTGAAAGAAGGCGAGCCGTGGGCAAAATGTGGGCACCATCGACGCCACCGCCGCCGCCGCCGCCGTCACCGACCACCGCCGTCTGAGCCGGCATACTTCGGCTGTGATCTGTGACAGACGGCGGCGACAGTCCCTCTGATCCGTACTGCCGGACATAGCAACACGGTCCTCACTGGACTAGCACCACTGACGGTCCTCCCAGACATAGCAACACTGACAGTCCTCCCAGACATAGTTAGTACCACTGACAGTCCTCCCAGACATAGTACCGCTGGGCACCGACAATCCTCCCAGACAGTTCCGCTGACAGCCGGACTGTCAGTCCTCCCGGACATAACTCCACCAACAGTCCTCGCCGTACGACAGTCAGTCCTCCCGGACATAACTCCACCAACAGTCCTCGCCGTACGGCTGCCAGTCCTCCCGGACATAACACCACCAACAGTCCTCGCCGTACGGCTGCCAGTCCTCCCGGACATAACACCACCAACAGTCCTCGCCGTACGACTGCCAGTCCTCACGGACATAACACCACCAACAGTCCTCGCCGTACGACTGCCAGTCCTCCCGGACATAACACCACCAACAGTCCTCGCCGTACGGCTGTCAGTCCGTGAGACAGCGACGTTCAGTCGGCTCTCCTTGTGTTTAGGGTGCTGCTTGCTGCACGTTAGCGTTATTGTTACAGCTACATGGGATGTTTCAAAACCTTTCAAGTAGGGGAGAGTGGGGTATGACGGGCATAGTTGTGTTTGATGCTTCATATCTCTGGGACAAGTGTCACGATAGT
>JARFNZ010135874.1:0-10860 GCA_031763405.1 Balanus nubilus
CGTGTGGCGGGGCCATGTCGTGTGGCGGGGCCATGTCGTGTGGCGGGGCCATGTCGTGTGGCGGGGCCATGTCGTGTCGCGGGGCCATGTCGTGTGGCGGGGCCATGTCGTGTCGCGGGGCCATGTCGTGTGGCGGGGCCATGTCGTGTGGCGGGGCCATGTCGTGTCGCGGGGCCATGTCGTGTCGCGGGGCCATGTCGTGTCGCGGGGCCATGTCGTGTCGCGGGGCCATCTACGACCGGCTGCTTCGTTCGTTGGTTGGTCCATCTGTTGAGGACAAGGCACTCGGCGACTACTGCTAAAGGTCGACAGCGCCGACCACATGCTGATTGTTGCCGTGGTGGCCATCCGCCCGTACACGCCCCTGGCGCCAGACAAAACCTACCGCTCCGCCTGTGTGGCTCCCGACTGATGCCGCCGACGCCGTCGCCGTCGCCCAGCCGCCTGAGAACCGCCTGGGCACCGCCCGCGCCTGGTCGGTCCAGGACCAGCCTCTGATCAAGCCACCCGAACCCATCCGGGCGGTATGCGCGGCAGTCTGTGTCCTGACGCCCGCTTCATACCCGAGATTCCGCACTCTAATTGATCTCGGGCACGTTTTTGTCACGGTGTGGGCAGAGACCGTGGCCAGTTTTTGCCCCAGGTGGAGTAGCGGCGGCCACAGGGGTCAGCAGGTGACCGGGGCAGGTCGTCATGTCACCAGATGGTCACTCAGCCGGCTGGTCCAACTACCAGCCTGTTTCAGCCAGTCTGGACAACCTGAACAATGCCGCCGGAGTTGTGCAGCACCGCGCAGTGTCGCACATCTCCCCTCCCCTCCCCTCTCCTCTCCTCCCCCTCCAGTTTTTCCCTGTCTGCCGAGCCGCGCTGTGCAGACTCTCAGTTGCACCGCTGTGCACACAGACCTGCACAGTGCACAGAGTCCAGAGCCAGTGCAGCGGCAGAGGGCCGGCTGGAGCCTGTTGTCTGGGTCCGTTTCCGTTGTCCATGGCCTGGCGGCTCCGGCCGTGGCCTGAGAACGGTCGGACCTTCCTCGCTGGGTGACGATCCTGTGGCTGTGAGCTGGGCTGTGGAGAACAGGGGCTGCGTGGCTCCAGGGCAGTGCGACGTGGCCCAGCTTGGTCAGGAGCGGCGCGAAACAATGCGTCGTGGCCTGACCGGCGAGCGCGGCTATTTCGTCATACCACCGCGCAGGCTGGGCGCGGGGTGGGGGTCCACTCCACCTGACCTCCGCCGCCAGCCGCCGGCCGGCACGGGACCGGGGTGCGACCAGTACCGGGACGGAGGCCGCCGACCAATGGTCACTGACATAACACACCACTAGACTAGACACCAAGTGCTGACTGCTGACTACTCACAACTGACGTCTGCCTTCTGACTTCTGATCAGTAGGTACTGGCCACTGATCACTGGTTTCCGACCCATATTATAAATCATCACTGATCATTGATGGTTTACTGTTGGCCGGTTATCACTTGGTACTGATCACTGGATCACTGGTCCATTCATCTATCAAGACACGAACCTGGATGGATGTGATGGGACTACTCGTCTGTACTGAGCCAGATGCAGTGACTCAATTACCCCGATCGTCGTAACCTCCACCGGCCCACGTGGGTCAACCGACCCGCCGTCTCAGCACGGGACAGTTCCTGCCTCTGTAACGACCAGCGCGTCAGAGCGGGCTGCCCCGCCTCTGTCGACCCTGACACCACCGGAGTGACCACACCGCGCTGCGCTGCGCCGCGCTGCGCCGCGCCGCGTCACACTGCGTCACAACATGCCGCGCTGCGCCGCGCCGGCCGCCAACTGGCATGACACACTCTGCTCTGGAGCTGGGCTGTCCCGCCGACCGGACAAGGCACGGCGCGGGTCAGTCGGATGACCGCGGGGGTGGTTACTTCACAGCAGATGACGGGGTGAGGCGGGCGGACCAGTCTGCAGAGCTGTGGAACTAGGCCAGCTGTGCCCTGAGACTGCCGCTCCAGACAGTCCCGGCCCCAGACAGCCCCGGTGTCAGACGGCTCCGGTCCAAGATCACACCTCCCGCCGAGTTGCCGGACCCCTCTGCGCCGATTCATGGGTCGGCGCCGTCTTAACTCTGACCTCGGTGCACAATGGCCGATTGATTCGCGGCCCGCCAGGTCGCACACGACCGATCGTTAATATCAGGGGCTGTATCGCTGAACATTGAACGTCATACAACGGGCGACCTCAGGGCAGAGCCACAAGAACCGCTTGTAATGGCATTGTCTGCACTTGCAGTCTATGCGCTATCTATTAAATATCAATGCAGTTACACAGTATATGCAGTCTCTCTGCAGGCTATGAACGGCACAGTTATATCAATAAGACCTGTATGTTCCGTCCCGTCCGGACCAGCCGGTCTATTCAGTGAGGTCCTGACCTTCGCCGGCCGGCGCCGGCTGCTGCTCCACCGAGCCCAGATGAAGCGAGAGGACCTCCGCGCCGGGCGCAGCACACGTCAGGCTGACCCGGGCGCGACCTACTTGGGCTCCCGGGAGACGCGGGACGGGAGACAGCGCGCCGAGCAGGAGACAGCGGCGACCTTGGGGCGCGTGCGCGTCGAAATCGCCGCTCCGTGGCGTTTACGGCGCAGCGGGCGCCGTCGTCACTCGGCGTTGGGTCTTACCGATGGCGTGTTTAAGGCAATGAGAGCGGGCGCCCTGCTGCTCGTGAGACGGGTGTCGGTATTGTGGGACGAGTCGCGCTCTGTTGGTTCAGAGCGGTAGGCCTACTGAACAGCTGAGCGGACACGGCCACGCTCAGCGGCCCAGGGCCGGCCCGATCAGCTGTGTCCCGCCGTGCATCACTAATGACAGACGAGTCGAGCGTGCGGTGGTGGTAATTCGTCTTCACGAAGTAAATATTTACAGAGCAAACGCACAAACAATCTCCATGTAGAGGACCTATGGACTGGACGTGCGGTGCCATCGGACACCAAAGAATGTCACTGAGGTGAGTGGTAAGTCGAGAAACACCTACAGTTACTTTCGCGCTGTTCTTTCATCAGCCGCAATGCTAACGACCATTGCTAAACCCCCACCATCACCGTCTCGTTATATCAGTGATCAGAGAAGGTATTATTCAGTAATCCAACCCACCGATGAAGCCTGACGGCCACAGCCTCATGGCCATATCTCCACAACCCGTTGCTATGACCTAACGGCTAACCACAGCGGCGTGATGTAAGCCGGAGATCTGACTTCCCTCCATGGCTGACCGACCGGCAGCTGGCGCTGGCTGGTGTCAGCCCGAGATAACCTCTGACCTTCGATCGATCGCCTATCTGTCGTGACCTCCCACTGACCCCTCAGCCTGCCAAGAGGGAACTGACACCCGATCCTTATCTGAAGTCCTGCTGTCACCACTCCGACCTGCCGGCCTCCACTCTCACTTTCTGTTGTTTCTGATGCTCAGTCAGAGCATGTAGCACCCGCAGAAACGGTGACGTCGTTCCTGTTTTACAGTGGAAGGGATAAGACAACGATATTATGACACATCGTTTCTCTACAAAACCCAGAAAGCTAAAAATGCCTAATCCCAAAGGAGATTAGAGAGGAAGCAACCCGGGGCGCCATCGTCTAAGTAAGTCACCAAGCAGGTCCACCGTGTCGCCACAGTCTCGCCCCGGAACAGACAGTCCGTCCCTGTCCATACATAGTCCCGCCCATACATAATACATCGTGGCCGCTGGTGTGGCCGAACTGGTGCGGAGTGCAGGAAATAGCACCGGGCCGCGTACCGCCCGTCTGTACGGTCATTGTGCAATGGTGTCGTAAGCATGTCGCGCGGCCGACCCGCGTGGCTCCACCGCCCTGCGAGCCCCGCGCCCGGCCGGCCCTGTCCGTCCTGGCTCGCCGCGACCAGTTGCGACGCGCCACAACGCAGCCGGCTGGCACGGAGGATTAGGCTCGGAGAGATGCGACACGGAGACTTTCGCTCGGTGATCGTTTTAATCCCGGCTGAGTAGCACTGTCTAGCCATGGTTGGACACCGGATGGAACCAGTGCCGGAAGGTCACGTGACTTGACCCGGTGTGACACCTCAGGTCAGAGGTGTGGTCGTTACGGGACCAGAGAGACCTCAGAATGAAACTTTTGATTCAAATGGTTTTATGGAATGACATTGGCTGATTGGCTATGTGGTTAGCTGGACTGGCGATGGTCCAGGCGATCGAGAGACCGAGAGAAACAATTGAGATGGTCTCAGTCTCGTTTGACTTCAGGACACTTTCACTTTAGTTGAGGCTGTAAATGGTTATTCCGGTTTCTAAGTTAAACGCGACTGAAAAGATACAGGATAATTTCTATGTAATCAAGAGAGAGAGAGGGACAATGGCTAGCTTCACGTTGCCTCAGAAGTAGGACGACGCAACGATTGAGTACTATCACTGTAGGTATCTAGTACATAGTGCTGTCAATGTTGCAATATTTTAATTCAGAATAATTGACCGAAAATTGTTACGCCCTTGGACACCCTCTTTCATATGTTTTCAACACAAATTATCCACATAATTCAGTATATTAAACCGCACTGCAATGCGGTATCCACGCCATTACCTTCTGACTCTTGACCTGCAATGCAGTGTCTAAACATTCGACCCATGGTTAGGTTGCATGCTGATGCCCGCCCGGTTCTTTCGTCTCGCTTGACCTCCATGCCGGTCAAATCGTGCTCGGTGGCTCAATCTTCATTCTCACGCAAGCCATGTTGACCATCGGGCCACAGGCGCAATATGCTGCGTCGAACAATAAGCACGCAATGAGCCGGCCTAACGATCTTAAGGCGCTGCGCCACTTCCATTGTTCCTCCCCATAGCAGACCACCAATGATGTCCTCGTCACTGGCGGCGCCCTCTGTCTGGTTCCACGAGCACGACCTGATTACCTCGTGATTTGATTAGCCAACTTTGCCGCGGGCTGCTGACTCACATGGATGCAATGACATGCATGAAATGAAGTGGTGCCCGTCTCGGCCCCGGCTCGGCCCATACCAGCCCGTCTCGGGTTTGTCCCGACCGCATTCCTCCTGCGGGAGTGTTTCAGTGGCACCGGCCACCGGCGGGGGGAGCAGCTGGAGGATGGCCAGCCGCGCCCACCGCCGCCGGCCCCGTCACCGCACACCTGCCCCGGCATCCCGAGGCGCCACCGATCGGCCACACTGATCGGTCAGCCTCATATTGACGGAGGACATGATGCTCGTTATCGTCCTAGCTGACCGGAACGTGTATCCACAGACAGAGACAGACACAGACTAATAGTGCCGGGGTGACAGCTATGGGAAAACGGGCAGTCGCGCCGGCCGCGCTGCCGGTGGCGCATCCGATACATAAACGGTACACCTGTGACGGTTCGTGACCCTTTGCGACGCTTCGTGAGCAGTTGTGGCGAACAGTGGCGAGTCTTCACAAACCATGACGCTTTACGACTTTCTGCGACGCGCAGTGTCGCATCGTGGCGCGCTGCGACGCTCAGTGGCGCTTCGCGAGCGGTGTCGAGCAACGGCGCCCGGCTGTTCCCGTCCGACCCGCATCCCAAGGTTATGGGTCGACACCTCATTAGAGAGACGGGGCGGGCCGCGGGCGGTACAGATGGGGTGGGATGGTGACGGGGCCGGCGCTTGGCCGGGGCCGGGAGCGAGGAGTCATCAGGGTCAAGTGGACTGAGCTAATAAGTAAATGGCCGGAACGAGATCAGAAGTCATCGGCGTCGCCCCTGAAGACAGCTGGCTGAGGTGGTGCTGCCACTTAAGTGCCAGATTGGCTGTTGTGTTTCGTAACACGTGTGACCGTATTTGCGCGAACACAAACAAAAGAACCAAGACATATGTAGGCGGAGATCAGGCAAACTAGTCCAGGTCAGGCAAATGGTAGCTCGTGGAATTAGGGAAGTCTTTGATGTCTTAAATCATTAGCGAATTATCATTTAGCGGCGTCTCAATAAATAATGTCACAGTGGACCAAAAACTTCCCAAAACGTCCCAGCCATTGTAGTGGAGAAAGCTGCAGAGCCCCACCCGTCATCCCCTCCCTACCCAATGCCAACACAGGGTACTCACCAATGACCTCGCCGAGCTCGTATTTGACTCCCAGGATGGAGCATGACTTGGCTGGCTCGACGGCGTGTGCGTGGCCATGCACGTGGTTTTCATCCCCGGGCAGCAGGGATCGTCGCCGACGGCGCTGCCTCGTGCTCCACTCCTCCTCCAACCTCCGCACTGCCTCCGCATCAAACACCTCCTCTTCAGGCAGCGACCTCCGCAGCCGACGGCCGAACTCGGGGAACATGAAGTCGGAGGGGTTGATGTCCTCCTCCAGATCGTAGTCGAAGGTCATCAGCGGCACCGTCTCATGACCCGCCTTGCCCCGAGACCGGGAGTGAGTCCGGCGGAAGGGCTTCCTGGTCGAGGGGGCTGCTGGGGTTGACGGGGCCGCCGTGGCTCTTCGGGCTGCCTGAGATCTCCGAGCAGCAAGGCGCGACCGGCGGGTCGGCGGGCTCCGTGGCGGA
Source organism: Balanus nubilus (assembly GCA_031763405.1). Lineage (NCBI taxonomy): Eukaryota > Metazoa > Arthropoda > Thecostraca > Balanomorpha > Balanidae > Balanus > Balanus nubilus. The sequence goes on from JARFNZ010135874.1 coordinate 6,531, forward strand.
GACACCACTCTCCGAGAGGAGGTCCGGCGCCGGGTCGGGGTCGGGGTCGGGTTTGACGTCAGCCGACGGCTCGAGCCCCGACGACGGCTGGTCCGGCGGAACCCGCGGCCCCTCCCCACCGGCTTCGGCGCTGCTGTCGCCGCCGTCGTGGTCGCTTCGGTGGTGGTTGTGGTCGTTTGTGGCGGTTCTGTTACCGGTTGGGGTTCTGTGGCCTTAGAGACCTCAGTGGCCGGATCACTGGACGCCTTTGGCCGGGACGGACCGAATCGGAACGGTTTGCGCTCCCGTGCAGCGGACAGCAGCTGCTGTGGGGTACGGGGAGCCACCTCCCCTCTGCCCTGGGGCATGGTGAAGTTGTGCGGCACTGAGAGCTCCTCGTTGAAATAGGTGGATCCCGAGAGCACGCTGGCTGCTACCGCGGTGTCCACGACGTCGGCGGAGGCGTCCGGTGGAGGTGGGAGGAAGCTGTCGACGGGCTGAATCAGGGGCAGAACAGGCGGACCCAGCCGGATCTTCATTCCCGGACGGGGGCGGACCCGGCGCTGGGTCGGGCGCGGAGACCTGACCCGTGATCTGGTGGCAGTCTGAGGTGACCTGACCTGCGTCCGAGTCACAGTCTGGGGTGACCTGACCTGCGTCCGGGTCGCGGTTTGTGGTGACCTGACCTGTGTTGTGGTCACTGTCTGCCCGGCTGTCGCTGGTTTCACGGTTGGTCGCCGGCGGCGATTGGGAAGACGAGAGGGCTTGGCGACCGCGGCTGGCGCCAAGGCGCTGTTGGACGACCTCAGCCGCGATGACCTGAGTCGAGATGACCTGACTCGTGATGACCTGGTCCTTGACCGTGACCGGCCGCGGCCCCGGGTCGGTCCAGTGACCCGAGGTCGTGGGGTCTCCGTCGCTGGCTGTCTGGCCTCCGTTAGAAGGCTTGGTGCGCTATGAATTGGCGCATCGGCGACACTGGCGGGAATGGCTGAGGAAGAGACAACAATCACGTCAGGGAGCCGAACGCACCGAAGTGTCACAAGTCACGACACGCACAGCTTATTATGTGCCGCACCGGAAACCTTGAAAGGCCTCCTGCCGGCGATCTCCATTAATCGTCCTGTTTTCATTTGTCGCGAACCTTTGTGAGAATAGCGATAGCTTCCTGTAGTTATTCCTCGATCACCTTCAGTTCGAGGACAAGCATAAATGCCGTAACTGCATGGATGACATGTTCGTGAGGGTGACATCATGGTTTATGGAAGATTCCTACAGGCATTACTGTAACCAAGATACCTTCTAAGTAAATTCAGCCTTATTTGTAAATGTCATGTTCTGTGATTTTTAATAATAATATCACTTACAGTACATTGCCAGTTATTCCTTGAAGATAATCGTGATAAACAACATCGTCATAAAATCATGAATAAAATCCAGCTTCCCAGCAACTTCGTTGTACGATGAACTATGACGCATTCCACGGGCTGGCTGCATCATAAACTGCACTGCAGTGTTTGTTTTAGAAAATGGACGGGTGAGCAAAATACTGAGAACCGATTACCCCTATTTGAATTTCCTTGACCGCAGCTCTGCTGCGTATGTAACAGATATCCACAGAGACGGATCATGGGCGTCGGCTCCTCCCGCCGATTCCTACGCCCCTCGCCCGGCCTCGCATTCCTTTCGGCGCGATCATCCTGTCCACTTTGCATGCGGCAGCACGAGATCGATTGTTTGATCCGCTGTGTAGGCGGGCACCCGGGATTGCCCAGGGCACTCACTCTGACTACCTGACCACACTGGGAGGTGTTCAGTGTCGCAGTCTCAGAACCGCCGCTGTTAAACCGCGACACTTCCCGCCACGTATCGCTAAAAGGTCGCGCCACATGTGAGTCACGTTTTACATTAGCCACGGGACGGTGGGGAGAATGCTCGACAAAGACATGTGTCGCGATGTTGCGATTTGACTCGCCTGCTATTCAGAGACGCTAACGCAATTTCTGGTGACCATACCAAGGACAAAGACCTCATGCAGCTTTGAGTGACTGGTCTTTAGCCAAGACATGGAAGTCTATTCCCACCGTCTTGAGGATTTTATGTTCACTGATTTGATTTGATTCAGGGTATGGCATCCGTGAATTCCAACAAGCGTTGGTGATCTGTTCAGCTGGGATGACTCTTCATTTAGCTTCGTATAACAGAACTAACATAATTTCCGGTGCTCTACCCGAAGCGGAAACTTTGTTGATTGCCTTGACATGACGTTTTACAATTTATGTCATGATCGAATGTAGTTGCAATGCAACGTCAAGTAACAACTGCAGGAAGATTGCATACGAAACGAGGGCTGAATATGTATTTGCCGGCTTCTCGCTGTGTTCCGTGATTGCTAGCCAATGGTTTGCAGTTGGGAAGGAGGCACGTCCATTTTAGCGCGAAGTGTATGCTATTTCATAACACGGTATTTATCTGTGTAGTAAATGAATTTCGAGCCAGGTTCCACTCCGCTATTTTCTGACTCTTATGAAGCAATCACACTAAATATGCCTGGCGGTACAGAACTATCAGTCATACTTGCTGACATCGTATTCTGCTTCGTTATTAGGAATTGCGCGAACAGAGAAATGGAGGAACGATTACGATATCGGTTCCATATCACGTTTTCAGCAACCTTTAGTCGTCACTCTTGCTTGCCCGCAGTTCAAGACAGACGACTGATAAACTAATGTTCTACTTTACCTGGATTTCGATGCAGTGTCCATCTATCTACTCAGTTTCACCGCTTTCGCATGACATACATTTCATTTAGCAAACTGATAAAACGCCTATCGACTAAAATCTGATCACATGTCACGATTTCAGCGTAGCACAAACGCTTGCCTATTTTAGACGAGCTGGTCAACTGTGTGAAAAAAATTACATCGCACATAAACTCTGGTGCAACCGTGGCTCGGTTTTACGCATTCACAATAGGTGTGACAAACCTTATTTGACTCATTGTTATGAGTTAATACGGAATACAATGAATTGAAGCACCGGGTCTGGCATTGGTCACTCCCAGGAATTGGTTTGTTTCTTTTCAAGACGTTGTACTTGTGTCTTAAACAGTCGTTGCAGCCACACAATTTCGGATAGACTCAGGGATAGATCCATCACGGTGCACATCCGAGCAAGGGATAACCTGGATCCCCTCCTTAGAACGTAACCAGCCCCAAGGCGATACTCACGGCATACGTAGAGTGACGGATTGCAGCGGTCCTCAAGCTGCATCACCTCACAAAGTCGTGGCGGCGGCGCGCAGCTCTTCCAGAAGCACTGTATCCGGCCGCGGTGGCAGTGGCACACGTGACAGGGGTCCTTCTGGGGGACCAGACTGCCCTCGGACACCAGCACCCCGCCCTCCAGACAGCCGCCAGCCGCCAGCTTGTCTGGGGAGTTACGGGGCATCGGGTGGTTAGGTGTGCTGCGATGCGTCGTGCACGGTTTACATGTTTGCGTTACTGCTTTCAGACTAATAATTTAAGTAATAACAGGAATAGAAACTGTTCGGTGCTGTCACTAATGCGGGAAGCTGCGTAAAAATCCCTGAACAATGCAGGTATCTAGAATCAAATCGCGTTCCATCTCGTAAACTGGTGTTATTCTTTAAAACAAAACTGCATAATTGAGCTCTATTGTTGCACTGCTGTTGCCCGATACATTAAGTTACGTAAGCACCGGAAACTGAGGACAATGATATCGGCGGCTGGCATCCCACAGAATGATTGTCAAAACTTCACTTTTGTTAAAATGAGCAGTTAACGTCTCCACTGTAAGATACAAAAGCAATTCAGTTCTACACTACATAGTTCAATGTAGACTGCACAGTGCACTGTAAACTGTATAGTCGTATACTTGTACAGGGAGCACCACATACGACATCGGGGGCTGCAATATGTCACAGAACACTAACATCACATTGACGGAGTGGGTACTGCAATATGTTACAACGTACGGCCACCACATCTCACGAAGATCATCACAGCACATTAACACCACATCCATTGAGAGGAGAGACTGCAACATATCATATCAGATTAACATCAAATCTATTGAAATAAGAGACTGCAATATGACATAGCAAACCAACACCACAGCCATTGGGCGGAGAGACTGCAATATGTCACAACACCCAGGCACTACATCCATTAACCCGCGCGCCGCTAGGCCTCCTGATTTTCCACGCCCTGCTGGGGGGGGGGGGGGTGTTTGAACACCCTCGCTCTAACTCAGCTCTTGGGCCACGTAGCGACAAGCGGCAAGCGGCATTCGAAAGCTCGTCAAAAATCATTTCGAAACTACTTCGATC
>JARFNZ010135885.1:0-10860 GCA_031763405.1 Balanus nubilus
CCAACCAGCAGCCGCATTTAAAACGCCATTTACTTAGCGAGACCCCTATTGACAAACATCCCCCGACTGAGCGTCTCATAACAGGGACCGATGACAGGCCGAGGGGGAACGGCGCGTTACGTAACGCCAAATACAGCGGGCCGTACGCAATACGACAAAGGTACCCGAACGGCACGCCAAGTGACGCCAGTTGCCAGATGTCTGCAGTGAGTAACCATGGCAACGCACGGCGACTCGTGGCGCGCACCCGTCTCAGGTTCAGCGCTTCACATGAGCGCTCCATTACCGAGGATACTCACTACACAGCGCCAGAAGTTCAAATAACGAAAATGGATAGGCGTTCGCTTCCACACGGAAATTTGCCAAGGAGTTCCATGCGAAACAAACGCAAAAATTAAACATGGGGACGAAAAGCTAGCCAGGGACTACGCCGGCTTATATATTGTCATTTTTATCCAGCAAACCATTCCGAAGGAAAACAATGCAAGTCGCCGAGTAAGCGTGCCTTTCGAAGTTCCTCATCCATGAAACCATCCAAGGTTCAGCATTACAATGGGGCTGCATTGGACGGGCATGGCGTGCCACACGTGGCATGCTAATGCCACGCGGCATACTAATGCCACGCGGCATGCTAATGCCACGCGGCATGCTAACGCCACGCTAATGCCACGTCATTGGCGCGTCATTCAAAACGGCAAGGCGGCCGATTCTAAGAAAGGCGGCAGCACAGTGCCAGTCTTGAGAAAGGTGACGTCATACCTCAGTTTCAGTTATCATTTTCGGGGCATACTGACGGTCGATGAAGAGATGACGAACGTGGGCATTGTGCGGTTCACGAGGTCAGTCATTTTTCAGCTGCACCGTACCGGCAGACCGCGGCAGCCAGCCAGGGATCAGGGCAGCCAGGGATCACGGCAGCCAGGGATCACGGCAGCCAGGGATCACGGCAGCCAGGGATCAGGGCAGCCAGGGATCATGGCAGCCAGGGATCACGCCAGCAAGGGATCACGGCAGAAAGGGATCACGGCAGCCAGGGATCACGACAGCCAGGGGTCACGGCAAACAGCCGTGACATAATGGGCGTTCTGCTCAGGGTCAAACCGCATAAAGCCTGCTCGACCCGAGCTCTGAAACCAAGTTCGCGAAACCGACCCGCGGCCTCCAGTGCCCCAAGGTTTGTTATTTGGGCGGAAATGACACCCAAGTGTAAATTATTTCTCCTCACACTCTTAATGATTGGAGTAATGTTTGACTTTTAGTTGTAAATTGCGGTATGAATTCAGTCCTGAAAAATAAATGGCATGTTTCTAACGAAAACTCAACCTTTTCATATCAAATACAGAAATCAATCAGTGTCACATTTACTATACGAAGTTTCCCTCTCGAAGTCTTTTGTTCTTGTTCAACAATCTGTCACGCAAGCCAAAGTTGTATTTTGGGCCCCTGAAGGCATATGGAATCCCTTCCTGCCACCCCGGATTGGCCTAGACTTGCACCACACCGTGACTTCACCCGTGTAGCCGGCACAGCCACGGCCGGGCCCGAATCCCGCAGCTCCAGCCGAGCGCGAATCCCGCCACTCGGGCCGCTGCGTGTAACGTCATCGGGTGACGTCACGCCGCTGAGTCAGCCGCCGCCGTCCGGTCGGCATAAAAGGTCCGCAGGCCGGCGGACGGACCGCACGACGTCCAGCCGTGGCGGGCATTAGAGCTGCCAACATTGGCCGAGCAAAGGCCGCTGGAGCTGCCGACATCGGACACGGTGCCCGGCCACGCAGCCGGCAACACGGACTCGAGGACAAAGAGAATGAATATCTTGTTGAGTTCAGTTTCGAATACCCCGGATTGTTCGCAATGACATGGATTTTGGACTTTAAACCGCTGCCAGCATGGTTAAAAAACCAACTACTTCCCCTCTAAACAGCAACGTTATTGTAGATAACATTGGAGGTCAAGGCCAATGGTCAACGACCAAGCATTATCGATTCTAGCCCTGCCCGGGTTCGAATCCCAACGGCGTCAAAATTTTCGCCAACCCATCGACTGCGCCCGCACCAGACCCTAACACGGCCTGCGACGTCAACGAACGACTCCGGACCACACGCCATGTCATTCCTCTCTCTTTCTCTCTCTCTCTATCTCACTCACACAACAGATAGCGACGTAGCTTTCCACTTTGGTCTTATCGTTCATCGGTCAAAGTTCGCGAATAGAGCGGCCACTTTTCAGCACAGGACAGACCCACCCAGACGGCGTGTTTGTGGTCATTTGTGAGCTGTGGGAACGTGTCCGATGTCTCACCGTGCTTTTAAGAATCACAATGAAGGGAAAAACAAAAGGAAATAAACAAAAGCACTGACGACCCGGCTGCAGAGGAGCGCTATGCTCAGCCGAGCACACAGGCATATCTGTGTTAATCAAACGGTTAAATTCGGCCACAAACAGCTGGCATTCGGCTGAGGCTCAGTCGCGAATTAGCCAACAGGCCCGACGGTAGACCTGTCATCATAAATACTGGAGGGTGGACCCGTCATCATAGGGTGGACCTGCTAACAGAGGGTGGAGCTGCTAACAGGCCTGCTAACGGAGGGTGGACCATGTCGCGCGCAGACGTACCTTTTGAGATGGTCAGCGCCGGCGACCACTGGGACCGGAGGATGTCCAGACATATGCTGCCGTTACTGTTGATATTCGGGTGGTAGATGCGAGTGGTAAACGCCACCTGCAGCGCGGAGGAACGAACCGTCAGTAACGCACGAGACTCACACGATACATGGACGACACGTAACGCACGAGACTCACAGGATAAATGAACGAAACGTAGCGCACGAGACTCACACGATAAATGAACGACTCACACGATAAATGAACGAAACGTAGCGCACGAGACTCACACGATAAATGAACGACTCGCACGATAAATGAACGACACGCGCAGTGAGCTCACAAACGTGTACTTCCGCCCGCAGAGCTTACTACGCATGTTAACGCACGCACAAGCCCAGTGGACGAAGGGGCGCAGCGGAAGCACTGCATGATACCAAGACACGCCAACAGATGCGCGTATGTTGTCGTGACGAAGGAACGCACGGTCAGCAACGCGCGGGGCTCGCGTTCACAGGGAGACGCACACATCCACGGAAACACGCGCCCTGAACGGAGACGAGCGCGGCCAGCAGAACACGAGACAACACAAGTCACACAGACGCACGCACGATTCTCCGCACGCAAAATGTAAACAACTATGTGTATCCCTGAATACTGGAGAACAACAATGGCGAAATACACTGCACTGCTAAATTGGGTCACCCTGCTAGCACAGCGAAAGACGTAAGTAGTCTGTAACCTTGACCTAGTTTACACAGTTCGTACCGTCTTGGTGCGAGTAGCCACCTGGATAGTTCATGAAACTAACAGGAAAACATGAAACATTGAACGAAACACCCCCTCCATCGTCAGGCGCTAATATAGCGTTGAACGTGCTCACGGCGTGACGGGCATGTCCATTGTTCATCGCAAATATTCTGCACCTCTATGTTTGAATCATTACAACGTAACTCAAGGCCGCGCTTTCGCCGGCTGAAGTGTTCGCATTTGTGACATCATGCTAACGCTGACGAAAAATGTCGCCATCGCCGCTGCAGGAACGACCAAGCAGCTCCGAGCTCATGACTGAACCCACATTGAATCAGTGGACATGCCATCACAGCGAGCTCGATGGCGCAACCTCTCTTCCCAAGTCCCCAGACCGTCTGAAGTCTGTTTACACGACACATTCCACGGATAACAGCGTCAGTCAACCCAGACACGATAAGGCAGCAATGAGAATCGTTAAAGACGTTGAATTAAAACATTTAAAGCCCGACTTTTTGAATTTTGAATCACATATCGAGCATGTATTGTGTTGAACGACCTTGAAAAGGCGAATATAGCGAAATGTCGGGCTTTAAATGTTTTAATTCAACGTCTTAACAATTAACGATTTTCATTGCTGCATTATAACTTCCCAATTGTCTGAAAATATAAACCCTGACATGTAGTGGAACTCCACGGCTGGCCGGAGCTTACTCACTGCGCGTGTCTTTTCATATTAATAACGCTCAAAGTCAGGCAAGAAACACGTGCTCGTCTCGGTGCTTGATTTTGGCTATCATTGACAATGAACTTGGCTTTTGTTGGTCCTGCCCTTGGCTCTATTGGACTTAAGCTTGGCTTATGCTGGCCATCCACACAACACGCGACCAGCATTACATCTCAAGCAAATACCGCCGCCAGAGGTAGACAGCACTTCCTCTAAAAACCAAAACACAGCTCTTTAGCGTGCAAATCGCGCCTCACTTTCTAATTGAATCATATGGAGTATTTCTCGCTTCTATTTCGCCCGGCAGAGAGGCGAAAACGAAACGAAAAAGGCCCCAAACATTCCAATGTGAAAAGCGAGACGCGATTTCCACGCTCAAGAGCCGAGTTCTCACTGTGACTGTCGCGCACGACACGAGCCGTCCAGCATCTGCCTCCATCGACACAACCCTCTCCTGAAACACACACGTACCCCCCCCCCCCCCCTCCCCACCCGGCGGAGTCCGAGCAGAGGTGACCACAGTGCAGGATCCCCACAGCAGAGACGTCCCTAATGAGGACAATACCGGTCTGAACAGGACAATACCGGTCTGAACAGGACAATACCGGTCTGAACAGGACAATACCGGTCTGAACAGGACAGTACCGGTCTGAACGGGACAATGCCGGTATGAACAGGACAAAACCGGTCTGAACAGGACAATACCGGTCTGAACGGGACAATGCCGGTCTGAACAGGACAACACCGGTCTGAACAGGACAATACCGGCATAAACAGGACAAAACCGGCCTGACGCATGGAGAACTACCCTGCGCGCCATCCGCGGCACCCACAGATACAGTCCGATCGGGCAGAACACCCGGCCGCTGCTGTCGTCCAAAGCTTACCAACATAAATGATCTGGTCTGACGGCTCTGTCTTACCTTGACGAGATTGGAAGGTGTGGACCGTCAGTAGGCCTTACCTTGGGCGGTTTGAAGGGGTAGTCGGTGGGGAAGTGGATTGTGAGGAAGAAGACGCCGCCCTGGTACGGACTGTCGGGTGGGCCCATGATCGTTGCCTGCCAGTGGAACACTGAAACGAACGGCAGGATGTCATTGTCATTGTCATTGTCATTGTCATTGAAATGTCATTGGTACACAGGATCAACGTCACACATGACAATCCCGGAACAAGTGATATGAAACACTATACAAAGAGCTGACAGGGTGAACTATTCTTAAACAGACTTGTGAATGATTCAACATTTGTGAAGGATTCAACATCTCCATGAATCAATTCAGGGTGATTCTTCAGCAAGCATGAATGCTTGAATCATGATTCAATTACTCAATGTTACCAACAGTGAATGATTCGCAATTATTCTTGGGCAAACATGAATAATTCATGAATGATATATTAAATGAATCACTCGTGAATGATTTAATCAAAATAATCGCTAATGCTTAACCCGCGCCCCGCTGGGTAGGAATAATCTGCCCCCCCCCCCCCCTCTCCCGGATTTTCCCAATAACTTCTAAACGACGCTAGACATCTACGTCAAACTTTCAGTACCTTATCACACACCAATCAGACGTCTTCTTGCAAAATTTCAGCGAAATTGGTCAGGATTTTTTTTTAGAAAATTACGTTTCAGTGACGTCATATCACGCCAATTTGTTGTCAAAAATGGACGAATGGTTGAACAGTCGTAAAACATCACGTATATAACAAAATTGCAAATAAAACACACCAAAAAATGGAACATTAAATTATCTACAACATGGCAACCTCGGATTTTCAAAATTTTGAGTTATTGAATCCAAAAATAAAAAAACACATTTTTTTGAACAATTCCTATAAAATAAATAAAAAAACGGAGTATATATATGAGAAGTACCTCTAAACTATCCGCATGCCAAATTTCAAATCAATTTCTTTATTTTTGACCCCAGATGATTCCAATAAGTATACCTTTGGAAGCCGTCATTTTTTTAATTGCGATTTTGTTACGTTTTTGATGTCGTACGCGAAAAAATTACACCATTGGAATCCTGAGACAATCAGAAACAAGCGTTTAATATTAAAAAAGGAAAATTTCCAAATTTGACCTTTTGAAATTGTTTACCTGACCTTGAGGTCAAATGTAAAAATACTTGGTACCATTGAATCATACGTCTAAAATCAACCATACAGCATGCGTCACACGATTTCCATACGACTTTTGTATATGGTGACCTTTCGTGACCTCGGCTTCACCTTGACCTGTGCTTTTTAAGTTTTACATCAGCAGTATCTTCCCCTCTTAATTGGAAATGTTTTGGCTTAGTTTGGTCGCGCTGCTCGTGATAGTATTGTCTCTACAGACAGTAATCTGGAAACACGCGATTTTGACCATTGACCTGACCTTGACCTTTGACCTTTTAAAGAAAATGGTAAGTATGGTTTAGAATCTTCTCATTGAGAGCTTTCGAGCGCCACCTCGCGCGTCTCGCTACGGCTATTGGTTCGGGAGTTAGACAGAGGGCAGAATCTCCCCCTCCCCCTCCCCCCAGCTTGGGGGAGGGCTGAATACCCCAGCGGGGCGCGGGTTAAGTGCACAAATAGTGCATACATCCAGAATGAGGATGTTTATAGACCAAATGAATGTACTGAAAGTGATCTGGCCATGGGTTAAACAAATTCCATTCAATCAATAATATATGACAAGATTGCAAGGAGGTGAATCGATTCATGAACGATTCAAATTAATCAGAATAATGTAATCAGAATCATTCACAAGTTTGCTCCTAAGCAATGCTTGCAATGACATGAATTATTATCCAAGTTCAGCAATAGCAGGGACACAAAACTGCAACAAACAGGCTAGTGAACAACATGATTGCCGTCTAAAATTTCACTTGAAGAACCACGGTGGTGGGGCTTCAGAACGTCAAGACTGCCTGGCTTCTGCCGCCCACAGCGGCTACAGCACCACACATAGCCTGTCACAAAAAGTCGGTCATGCATGGTTGGAAAAGTTGCTGTTTGCTGGTATGCATTTTGTAGTTGTACTCTTTTCTATTCTGGGCTTTAGGTCTCAAGAACATAATCCAGTTGGATGCATTGAATCATATATTATTTTTAATCATATCTGATTTAATTATATTCAGATTCCCCTTCTCAATGAACTATGCAAAATCAGGAGTAGCAAAAAAAATGCATAACAAGAAACAGCGACTTTTTCAACCATGAGTCAGTCGCTGCCTGAGTACAGACTTCAGTGATCACTGATATCAAAACTGCAGTGATCACTGATATCAAGACTGCAGTGATCACTGATATCAAGTCTGCAGTGATCACTGATATTAAGACTGCAGTGATCACTCATATCAAGACTGCAGTGATCACTGATATTAAGACTGCAGTGATCACTATCAATACTGCAGTGACCACTATCAAGACTGCAGTGACCACTATCAAGACTGCAGTGACCACTATCAAGACTGCAGTGACCACTATCAAGACTGCAGTGATCACCACCAGACCAGGACCAGTGATCACCGTCACTGGACCAGTGATCACCGTCACTGGACCAGTGATCGCCGTCACTCACAGTCGTCTCCCACGGGTCCTGCAGAGCACTGGGCCGGGGGGTCCCGGCCGAGGTCCTGCAGCTCCTGAAACAAACACAGCGAGGACCGCGGGTCAGCTCCTGACTGGTACACATCATTACATTACATTACATTACATTATATTATATTATATTATACCATATCATATTATATTATATTACATTATATTAGATTAGATTACATTACATTTATCACACGTCATTATGTTAACACGAACAGCTTGGAGCTCACGTACGGACCAACGCAGTCCGCCCTGAAACAAAAGGTAGTGCGAGGTACAAATGCGCAGTCCTGAGGATATACTGGCATCGTTCATAGGCGATAAAGAGCCAGGATGCAGCCAGCGTCCCAAAATTTCATTTTGTCTTGGGTGTCAGAGTGGACAAATTAAAGCCAAAAAGAGTATGAGAGTGGAAAAAATGTGCAACAATGGGAGTGTACTTTTATTGAAGACCTACATTTTTTCATTTTTTGGTGTAAGAATAAGTAATATGGTTCTTAGCATGGGAGTAAAAAGTAAACTTCCAAAATCAAGTGTTAGAGTGGAAAATTATTCACATCTGGGTGTCATTTCCCACCATAATCAGCAAATTTTGGGACACTGGATGCAGCTGTGTCTGGTGAAATGGTCAAAAGGGACAGACCACATGTTGGACTGGGCCCACATGTCCACATGCTGGCTCATATGAGTTGTGCAACAAGCAATGGAGAGTTATACCTCCCTGTGACTACTAGACCTGGTACCCTGGTAAACTGAGTACCATCTGAGGCAGAAACGAGTCCCCATACTGGGCCCTGCAGCGAGTATAGTGTCTATCTATGCTGCAGCAGGAGAAATCTTCACCCATGAACAGCATGCACTACCAACTGAGCCACAAAAATTGATGTTCAGGCAAGCCAACACCTTTCCCTGACCTTGTCAGACCAGGTGATGATGGTGAGGTTGTCATACTCAAGGTGGGGCCTCACCAGATATGTGTAGATGAATGTGATGGTGCAGGTGCCAATGTGCACAAAGGCTTTGCCATTGCCAACACCTGGGAGGCCTTTGCCAATGTGGCTGCCGTCTTCTGGTAGAACTTGAGCTCTATGTCCATGATGATACCCAGCGCCCAGTTTCAACCAGTTATGAATTACATCAGGGAATAATCATAAAATATTGATGAGTCAGAAACCTCAGATGCATGTGGCCATTTCTATTGCATCTGAGGCTTCTAAATTGTCAATACTTTATTATCTACTCCCTAATGTATTTGTAAGTTGGGTGAAACCAGGCTCTGTTTATCTTATGGTGAACTTATTGTAATGTGATACCATTCAGAGGGTATGACAAATGCTAGGCCATCACACCAAGGTGCGTGATCTTGCACTTTGCACTAGTAAGTTCTCACCATTTTGGGGGAATATGGATGGATATGTTCAGTTGATGAAGATGGGGATCACTAATGAGGGGATCACTAATGAGGGGATCACTAATGAGGGGATCACTAATGAGGATCAGTTCTGCACCAAATCCTCCTCCACACCAGACTAACTTACAAAAATAACCTCAATCATGAACATACCTACATCTGTCCCCTTCTGGCAGAACATTATGCCCCTGATGTCACACATTGGCTATCATGGAGTGGCAGGACCTGACTCAAAACTGTACACATATACTGAGCATTTATCATGGAATGTCATTCCAGAATATTTTGCACCCAAACAGGCCTATGCTTCCCTGCTAACACCAATGTGAATGATGATCAGAGCCGTTTGGTTGAATCAACAGGCATGGGTTCCTCCCATCCCTACCCCAGCCCTTTGGGTCAACCTAACAACAGGGCCGCACAGTAACTGCATACCTCAGCTGAGATGCAAGCTTTGTGAGTAAATGCCTCATATCCTGAACTCTAGAATGTAGGTACCTAGCTTTTTGGCAAAAGATATTCAGAGACCAATTTTCTCTGAGAGTAATTTGAAACATACCCATGCATATCAATTGTGCACATTATGAAGGTCAAAACGTGGCCAGTATATCTACCATTTTTGCATCTCAACGTAAGTATGTAACAACAATGAGCTTCGCCATTAAAGGGAGCCAAAGAGCTGAGGTAGAGATCAGAGTAACACAAGATCGGAAGATCAGGGTAACACAAGTCTGTTGACTCAGCTTTACACAACTCCAATGATGATTACCAAATGTCTTTAATGAAACTTTTAAGGTTTAGCTAACCACCTTATAAACTCAAACGTTTTAGCATACATATCCCATCAAGGAGCATCATGACCAGGATCACTGTGCTCACTTTGCTTCATCTGCCCCACATTGTGTGAATCACATCACTGAACATCACTGAACATCACTGAACATCACTGAACATCACTGAACATCACTGAATATCACTGAACATCACTGAATATCACTGAACATCACTGAACATCACTGAATATCACATCACTCAACAGTCATTAGTTTGTATGAGTACCACTTTTGGTGATTCGATTTATTGTGGCTATGCTAACATGATTCCCATTTAGTTATTAGTTTATCCCTTAATTGTATTGTGTTGTTTTATTGATGTGTTCAACAATACTATAGGAAATCTTGAAAGGATATAGTCACATATACATCAATGTTGCAACATTTTTAAGTAAATTTCTTCACATAAAAATTGTATATAGCCTTCAACATGGATGTCTGCCAGAAAAAACATAGTGTGAATCGTGAACTTTATTGGGAAGGTACTGATATTTTATATGGCACTTCCCGTCATTGGAATATTACCCGTTGATAATCAATACATCGTACAATCATACAAAATGCTTTCGTGATGCCAGCCCCACCCATGGATGGAGCTTTTTGGGAAAAGTTGGTGGGGCAAAATGTCATGATGGCCGATTGCTTTGAGCAGCTAAGTCGAGAACTGACAATATTAATGCCAGCAAACCTTTAAGGGCGGCAATCTATTGGCGAACACTAGAAGATATGGTTCCTTCCCAATCAATTAGGTGTCATTTGATAGATAATAGCCTTAGGATTATAGCTTAGAGTGTTTTTATCATGATCCAAGATCAAGAACACTTAAAAACATCAATATCTTAAAAACTCACTGGAGCCTCAAACTCCCGTAGCTCAGTTGGTAGAGCGCCGGACTCCCGGTAGTGAGAGCCCGGGTTCGAGACGCTTCGGCGCTCGATATTT
>JARFNZ010135907.1:0-10858 GCA_031763405.1 Balanus nubilus
CCTATATACATATACATATACATACATACATATACGTACATACATGACTTGGGACAGTTTCCGATCCATTGTTGGACTACGGCATCACGCCTTTGGCGCACAGCCTCCGTCTGAATAAAATCATATCCAGTATTTGCATAACTGCCGCGTGTCATGTCTCGCTCAGAGGCCTTCAGTCAGTGTTAAACCTATGGGAACTACGATCACACGCCACGCACTCGTTAGGAACCGCATTCCGCTGATATCATGCCTAACCAATGTATTATCCACGAGTCTACTATATGGTATCAGTTTGGCTTCGCTAAATGCTTTGGACTATGATACATCCATCCTCGCAAAAAAAATACATACATACATACATATATACACGCATGCATACATGGCTTGGACCGTTTCCGAACGATTGTTGGACTACGGCTTCACGCCTTCGGCGCTCAACCTCCGTCTGAAAAATGCAAAATGTGTTATGTGATAGAACCAGTTTCCCCTGTCAAACCGCTCCAGTCCGTTTAAAGAACTTCGCCTTCAATCGTCTGAAGTCTACATTCAAATATTGACTTTTCGCACTAGTATTATTGTTTTAGTAAAACCGTAGGTATTTTTCCTAACCACACATACTCTGGAATGACTGGAGTCGCACCATCACTACATGGCATTTGAAGGATAAATTGTATTAGCATTTTGGAGTGAACCAACAAAAGAATGTTATCATCGTGTTTCCCGTTCGAAGTTCAATTCTCATTTATTTTTTAGTCAAACACAGTCCTCTCTTTATCGTCGAAAAACATGAATCAACACGATTGGCAGATACGAAATGCCCTTTACCGTGTTGTTGGATTCCGCCAGGCTTTGGTCCATCCTCCGCGACGAATTTGAATATTCTGCTTGGCAGCGCAGAAGAAATGTAAACAATCCGCATAGCAGAACGTGCCGCCAGGAACTTTTTTATTTTGTTATTTATTTGATTTAAAGAAACTTTGTTTTAATTTAATAAACAATGTATTTTTTATTTGATTTAATAAACTTAACGTAAATTAAAAACTTAAGTGCGACAAATTCCATGCAATATTTATGGTGGCTGTATTTTAGCGAAATAAACAAACTGCGTAGCAGAACACATTACCAAGAACGTATGAAAAGCGCCAAATTCGATGCACTATTGATGGTGGCGGCCATTATGCCGAAATAGTGCGTATCATAATCAGGCAATTATTTTTAGAGTTGGACATGATTCAAAAATAGTTTCCTAATATCTCCTGCTTGGTGAAATGGCTGCACGTTTGAGTCTTACACATCAAATCAGTTAAATTATTCCAGGATCATATTATCGTAGGCCATTATTGGCATAGGTACACTGATGCATTGTACAAGTGCATTGAGGGTAGGGGAGGCCAGGGTAGGCCCGCCCCCCCTAAGCATTTGTCATTATTTCTTCAACTCTATAAGAGATACGTCAAATGCTTATAGATCCTTGCGTACCTGGATCAATTGTCTTGTAATTTACAATAAGACACCTGACCGTGACTTTAACAAGGTACTAAAACAGACGATTTTCCAAAACATTGCTTTTTCTGGGGTAATGCCGCCCCGGGGCAATACCGCACATGCGCTTATCACTTATGTTCTATCACATGTTTATGTGCTTAGGGAGTAAGTTTCGCATCAGGGCACGGACAGATTCATGGACTTTGCAAAGAAGAGATATGACAATTGTGATGAATATTGCTGTGAAACAAACTGATTGACGTGCTCATAAGTCATTTCTATTAGCCCAACCGAAGGGAAAATATGCCGTATTCTGACAGTATATTTTAAACGACAGGAACACCTGCTGAGCGCCTCAACGATGCACGGCGTACGGGGTACCCATGCCCATGTACGGGATAGCCGCGCCAAAGTGGGCGGTATTGCCCCGAAAACTACCACGTGGCCCTGGCATGTGTTCCCGCAGATGACGCCATATTGCCTCTGGACTTTCCATTGTTCTTCTTCACAGATGCAACAATGAAGGTAATCAACACATTGGACGAATTAATCCTGCATTGTGTAGACTCACAGACCTGTCCAAACAGTATGTTTTCTAGCAACAGAGTATAACTTTTAAGAAAAGTGGATCTACTGGCTAAATGAGCGGTTATTTCAAGGAGCTCACCGACCGTGTCCGCACTCCGCGACGTCACCGACATAAAGGACAGTCAGCTGAGCTTCTGTGGCTTACAATCTGCGCGGAATCGCAATGGGCGGCATTACCCCGAGGGCGGGGCTTCCCCGGTCTCCCCTATTACTGGTGACTAAGGGTTAAGAGGAACGACTGAAGCGATTGAGTAAGACTAAGAATTGAGCTGACGTTAGCTAGTCAGCGTGTTCAATGCAGTGTCGTTGGTTTTGCTAAGTAAGATGTCATAGCGCGATAGTCGAGCCTTGTTTGAAGCTGACTGAACAGCCTACTGGGAAACCACATTGCATTGTTGATTTAATAAAAGCCTGCTTCTTCCACAAACATTGGTGCTTTTTCAAAATCAATGAAACTAATAAATAGTAAGGAGATAGTGGAAACTTCATTGACAGTGAAAGTATCGCTATAACCGAGTCACGGAAGGTGATGCTTGTTGTTAGTTGCTACCGGTGCATTTCACGGCATTTCAACATTTTGATCGCACTTTAACGCTCATTTGTGTTGAAAATTGATCTACAGGGCTGTCAGTTGTCTTGGGTCCTGAATTAAGCTGTGACAATATAAGTTCGATCTTACCACAGGGTTACAAGTTCAAAGAAAAGTCCCACTTTTCCAAATTGCTATCGATGTATTAAAATGGGGTATTCATACCAGTAAATCTGAAATGTGCACATTGTTTGACTAAATTTTAACCATCTAACATTTTATAAATCAAAGTTTAGTGGCGTTTAAAAGCCTTGCTACGTTTGGTGGCGTTCACGCTGCATTATATGAAGCGTGATGCATTATGCATTATAGTTATGCATTATATGCGTAATCGGGCACAAGTCGCTGCATTATGTGCTGGACTGTTGCTGAAGACGTGCGTCTATGTTCTATTGTTTGGCCCGTATAATGATGAAATACCGTCGGCATTTGTTCGGGCTTCTTCACAGACAAAAATGAAGTCATCACAACACATGGCGTCTTTCTGAGTCGCTTTTCTCCACCTGTCGGCGTGAGCCATCTACAGCACCAACACGCACTACGCTGACATCTGTGCCTAATTTTATGAGTTTTCGAGAGTCAAACTACGAATTATTCAGACGGATCGGCCCGCGTGAAATCGGTAATGTCAGTTCACAGCGTGGGAAGCGTCCTCATCTCGGAACACTGGACAAGTCACGAGCTAGACACGCCTTTGCCACGATTCAGAGGTGAGGAACAGCAAGACGATGCTTTACGTCTCGGCTGAGACAAATGACCCGACTGAAGGGTCCCCTCTGATCGTGGTCGCTGATGTCAGGGGTTATCGGTGGTGATCGCCACCCGGGGAGTGGTGCCCCGAGTGGTGCAGATAGCTCTGGCAGTGATTATCGCGACTATTAGGAGTGGCGAGGTCTAATCGCCATTCCTTGACAGGGTTAGAGGTCGGGGCAGGAATCGTCTGGCTAAGAGACGCTGCAGTTGACTTGTCGGCGCGGTGTTGGCCAGGGGTTATCGCGATCGAATGGTTAGGGTCATTGCTGGTCATTCTGCGACTAATACAATCTGCTAGCAGGTACCGAGTAATACCATCGGAATTACAAGCCATCGAGTGCAACGCAATTAAAATAAAATTAAAACAGTCTGATACCGCTGGATAAATAGCACACACATGCAAATTAGTTTTACAGAAGAGCAAGTAATCATTTAATCCCGAGGTGGTTAATGACTTCACCGTTTCGATGCAATAGCGTTTTATGTTCTCGCCCTACGAAGCTTTCCAACAAAGAACACGTCAGAGACACTAAATGAAACATGTTCGTTACCAAGACGAAGGGGTGAAACTCCGTCGCGTCGTACATCCACCTTTGAAAGTGGTCGACAGCCAGCCAGCACCGCACATACGACGCGCTGGTCCGAACATCACCAACAGCTGGGCCGTCGGACCGGCGCGGTGGGTAGACGACACGGCCTAGGGCGACCGCTGGTCCGGTCAGTGACGTCAGAAGTGGCACACTTCACTGGCTGGTCAGTCAGCGCGCCAGTACCCACTGACCAGTCTGGTCCATCCTAGCGAGTCAAGCCAGGCCGCTGAGCCACAGTACAGTGGCACTGGCCAGCACGACCAGCACGGGCAGCACGGCCGGCACGGACAGCGCGGGCCGCAGGCGGTGTGGGCAGCGCTGAAGGCCGGTTTACATGCCATCCGGATCTTTCTCAGTTCCGGTCCCCACTGGCCCGGCCGGCCCGCCCCGTCAGCGGGAAACTCGCCGAAAGTCGGCGGCGGATGGCGACTTTTTACCGACCGGTTTTGGAAAAGGTCGCGACAGGTGGTGTCGCGTCCCTGCAGCTTTCTTTGATCGTGCACTGATTTGGTCATCAGTGATCTGCCGATAGCCCCCAGTGGGTTTAGTTGATCGTTTGCGATCTTTGGTTACGTCAAGAGCCTTGTGAAGCAGACGCTAAGTTCGCAAGGCTCAAGTTATGTTCGTGAGAAAGGATGATACCAAATGCAGCCCTTGCATGGTCTGGATGTCAGAACCGACGTCAGCGATAGCGTACTACATAACTAATGTTTCTTTCTAGTAATACCGACCGCATGCATTCCAGACCCACCACTACCGGCCCAGACCCCGCTAAACGCCCTGAATGGCAGACCGAGGCGCCGTATCATCGCACAACAATCAACCAACAGGGAGTGGCCGGGGTTCGAACCCGGCGACCTTGGTTTTTATACGGCCCCGCATGCCACGCGGGACGGGCCGAATAAATGGCGTCAGGGCGGGGCCAAGAGACGCGACGGTGCGCTGCCGCCGGCGGTTCCGGGAACTGAGGGGGCGTGGGGCTGCTTTTAAGTCATCACGACTCGCTTGACACCCGACATAGCTTATTTTAACCACAATGATACACGTGATGAGTTCAGAAATGCGATAAATAAGTCAAAGCGATCGCTTGAAACGGTCCATCTTATTCGTGTTATAAATGCATACGGCACTGAGAGTAATATGCCGTATTCAGATTCATCTCAACAAGACAGATGCCTTAAAAGTTTGTAGCAATATGTCGGCAGATTTCTCGAGAGCATTCGACCATGCATCGCTCTAGCCATTAGTGAAGGAGTCCGGCGGCCAGCGCCCATCCACCTGCCACTCTTGTTGTTCGAGCCCATATGGCAGAGATGCAGATGCTTATGATTCTCCCAGTGTCTTCGTCAGTCACCGGCAGACAAACTGGCATGCGGTGAAACCATTCTGAAAGTTATGCACGTGACAAACGAAACTTGGCGTCTCGGCAAACCTGCTGCGAGAAACTCTAAGTATCGATATTTGACATTCTCTGTGCTTTTTGGCTGCCCAGACCTGCGAGCCCCGCGATGCTTTTACTTCTTTGCATGCCGGTCGCGACGTAGCTAGTCAATTATAAAGTTCCCGGATGCCAGGCGGTAAGTGCGGTAAAAAATATTCGGTAAAGTGATCGTATAAGTGACATCACTGATGATTAAGTGTCCGGTTAAATCAACCGACATTTGATGGCGTGTGTTTTTTGATTGGTAAAATGTCACGCATCCTAACTAACAGTTCGGGTGAAGGCCATCACAAGAGTGTTATCGCAATATGAAGCTCGTTAAATGATGCAGTAAGTTCCATTACCTTCATTAGAGACTGGTGGCGGCGTGACTAGCTCCCAGTTACACTGACTTAAAGTGACTAAGCGAATACTTTGATCTTAGAAATACGTTACGTTACGTTCACAAGACATTTTGTCCCTTCCCCTTTTCATATCCGTTATGCACACGACTAAAATACCTGTAACGTCTTGTTAGCGAGTCAAACCAGTTGTCAAGTCTGTCGCTATTACCTCCCGCACAGATGCGAAAATGAATATCACGTTAGTAAACAACCAAACTATTTACCTTCACCGTTAGATCCGTGGCGAATCAATGCTCTAATCCGCTCAGGCTGAGGCCAATTAACGCTCCAATCCTGGTACAGCCCCGCCCAAGTCCAGGGTCATGCTGGAACTAATCGGAGAAATCCAAACGCCTGCCTCCCCCTATGTTCGTCCGTGTCGGCCCACACCTGCGTCCAGGGCATGTAACCCTCACCTCTCGACCGATCGGTCTTCCACCACCGGTCAACGTGACCATTGCCAGCGAGATGCGTCACGAGATCGGGCAAGCCGGTCTCGGGCGGGGTCAGACGGGGTCAGATGGGGTCACCGGGGGAGTTCAACGCCGGTCACCGCTGGTGCACCGCCGGGTCACCGCTGGGTCACCGTCGAACGCCCGCTGGGGTTCACCGCTGGGTCGCCCGGAGGGCCAGCTCAGGGGTCAGCGCAGGTCAGCCCAGGTCAGCCTTGGGTCATTGTGGAGTCAGCGCCCATCGATGATGCATTAGCCACGTCAGCTGGCTGACGGAATGTGATGAACGCCCAAGGAAGACCGTAGGGTCATAGTGCTTTGATCCGAGGCCTGGTACTTGCAAACGAGAGGACGTGGGTGTGAGAGGAAGAATGATGGAAGTATGTGCCACGTGCACCTACTGATTCTGATTAGTACCGCCGCTGAGATGCTGTGGAGAAAGTGACAAACTGTTGTGACTGGTGTGCTGTACGGTGTGGACCGAAACAAAACAGAGTGCCGCTGTAGGAGAACCGGTTCACCCATGGATAGAGGCAGTCAAGTGGCCTAGGAATCAGGAATTTGAAATGTACACAGAACAGAAATTCTGCACATTGCCAACAATGTGCAACTAGCAGTTTCTTATCTACTGCTTGCGGTCTACCCGAATCACGTTCAAGACGAATTTTGAGAACAGGCGAAATAAATAAGGCTCGTGAGCTCGGGACAGGAACGGTATCTTGTATTAACTTCCTTCCTCCACTTATTCATGGAACCTACGCGATTTCCGTTCTTTGAAGCATAACCTTGCCGGTTTTAGAGCATTCCATGCCATATACTTCCGAGATCATATAATCTCGTCAGTGATACCACATTAAGCTCTAAAGCATATACTAACATTTCCTACTACAGATACCTTATTTATCTGTAGTAGGAATTATTTACACCATATTTTCTCGAACTTTAGCTAAGCCATGTCACAAAGAGTATGGACTGGGCAGCATCACTGTTCTAATTTCAAACACTGACCGTATACTCTCCTTGTTTCAGACACTAACGACACGGTGCTGTCGCCCGCCGGCTCTCCCATCTCCAACAAGGCGCTGCTCTTCAACGACACGATGCGCCTGCACATGCCGGCGACGAGGCCGTCCGTGCAGGACGTCTTCCCCTCCCCGACGGACGGCGGCGCCAGGCGCTCCAGCATCGTCAAGTCAAACTCCTTCCGGACCCACCTTGGCCGCCCGCGCGAGCCGCCGCCGCCGCCGCCAGAGAAACCGCCCCCGCCCCCGCCGACGGCCGAGGCTCCGGCTCCATCGGCTGCTCCGGTCAGGGAGCAGCAGGTGATGGAGCTCCGTGGAGCGCCATCGTCCAGCAAGGCCGCACACAAGAACTCAGCGCCATCAGCGACGAGCGAAACCAGCGTCAGCCGTGTAGCCAAGACGTCGTCGACAACCAAGACAAAGACGACGCCAACGAAGGCACCAACGAAGGCACCAACGAAGGCACCAACGAAGGCACCAACGAAGGCACCAACGAAGACATCAACCAAGTCACCAGCTAAGACGGCCTCGCCATACGCCGCGCCCGTGCCGGTGACCCCATCGCGACCTCTGAGTGTAGCACCGAAGGCCCGACCCGCCTCGCTGTCGACGTTCAGTCCTAACGCGCCTCTGAACGTCAGCGGCCCCATTACGGAGCAGGACATGGGCCGGCGGCGGTCTCAGGCGGCGGCCCGCGGTCGGCCCGCCCCTCCAGCCCGGGCCGGGGTCGCCGTGGCCATCCCTCAGGTGCCGGGCTCTGGGGCTGGCGGCAGCGGCGGCAGTGGTGGCAGCGGCGGCAGCGGTGGCAGCGGCGGCAGCGGCGGCAGTGGCGGCAGTGGTGGTAGTAGAGAGACCAGCTCAGCTCGTGTGCCACCGCTCCACGCCCCGGAGCCGGCGGCGGAGGCCGATCGTGTCTCTATGTCCTCAGAGGACAGTGACACTCCGCCTCCCCTGCCGAGCAGCGCTCCGCCTCCTCTACCGAGCTCGGCGCCGCCCCCTCTCCTGCACAGCAGCACCTCCCTCCCCGCCTTCCACACGAGTGTGTCGCTCCCCACCCTGAGGAACGACTCCCCGCCGCCACTGCCGTCCAGCTCACCGCCGCCTCTCGATGACGAGACGGTCAGCTCGTCCCCCTCCCCGTCCCCCGCCTCCCCGTCCTCCTCATCCCCCTCCTCCTCCTCCCCCACCTCTCTCTCCTCCCCCTCCTCCTCCGTCTCGCCCGTTTCGGCCGAGACTCGGCTGCAGCGCGTGCTGGACTCGATCGCCGCCGAGGCGAGGACGACGCCTCGACCTCCCTCGGAGGTGGCACCTCGCAGCTACTGCTCCGTAGACGCCATGATCGACTGGCAAACGGACGAAACAGAGCCGGATCACATCTACGAGGAGATCCCCGAACGGCGGCAGCGGCCGAGGCTGCGTGCTCTCCTGCAAACGGCGGCCGGCTCGCCGGCGCTCCCCGCTCGCAGGACGTCCATGTTTGGTGGAGCCTCCCGAGCGGAGATTCTCAGCTACCTGCAGACCGCGAGGGAGCGGCAACTAACAACCGAGACGGAGACAGAGTACGGCTGGGACTGGAACGGCCCGACCAGCTCCAACAGCGACTTGTCCGAGGACGGACGGCCCGGCTCCTCCAAGGTGAGAGGCAGCTGGGCGAATTTGGCAACACCTGGGCGGAAACCTTGGCGAAATTTACAAAACGCCGGAATTTGGAAGTTAGCCAGTAAATAGCACCGACCGGGCGGCGACAGACCTATTTCTAAGAAAAAGGTTCGGAAGTTATCGACAAAAACATATGGAAATTCAATTTATTCAAGACACAAAATAAAAAAAATGAATATTTATGAGCATCCTTTCATGTCTGTCATCAAATGACTAGAATATGACACAGGCCACTCAGAAATGTCTGGCGAGACGTAACCGAACACCGGTCGAGCGGCATTTAGCGTGGCTCAGGTCGGATCTAAGCATGGCAATTTATGCGATTCCGTGACATCCAAGCTCTGAGCGAGGACAAGTGTATGCAAAGCGCTTCTGATGGACACTTCGGTAATTGGATGCCGCAGTAGACTACTAAGCCTTGAATATGAATTAGGGCGCTGGTTGATAGTTCAAAACTGATCTTTTACTATCCGAATATTCTCACACGATATTACATGAAGTGACGAATCTACACTCATATTCACGACATAATGAAAATAATTGTGCGTTCGAATTACCATTTAACGCCATGTGCGTTTAGTGTGTCGGTAAAGTTCCGGCAACGCCTAGTAATCGTTCGGTGGTCTCCCATCGGGGTACCGTTCTGAGCCGGGTTTGACCGCGCCTCCGCCCGTCTGTATGTCTGTGTGTATGTGTGTAGGTCCGCCCATCATTACCGCTCTCAGCATTCGGAGAGAACACCGCCCCGCCCCTCAGCCTGGTGTCCCCACCGCTGCTGGTGGGTGACCTCCCAAGGAAGGCGGCGCCTTCAGAGGCCTCCGCTGCCACGCCTTCTCATTGCAGTCTGCGGTGACCCGTCGTGACTCGAGATCATCAATGACTCGTGGTGGTATGTGCGGTGTGACCTGCGCGGCTTTGGCTGTGGTGACTTGAGGATGTGTGGTTGTGGTGCTGGTGACATACTTCTGTAATGGTTTTCGCTAACTTTGTCATGTGTGACGGTTTTGTTTCTTCCGGCCATGTTGACCTATGTGGTTTATTGGCGACTAGCGATGACCTGTGATGACCTGAGGTGACCTACGTTACCCCTTGCTGATCTGTGCTGATCAGTGGTCTATACCGACTGGTGGTGACCTCACTGACCTCCACTGACCTGCGGTGACCTCTGCTGACCTACTTTGAATTGTATTAGCCCGTGGTGACATCTGACCTGTGCCGCATGCTGACCCCTGCTGACCCCTGACCTGTGCTGACCTTTGGTGACCGCTGCTGACCTTTTCTGAGCCCTGCTGACATCTGAGCCCTGCTGACCTATGTAACCCCTGCCCTGGACAGATGGGCCGCAGTTTATCGGCCGAGGTGGAGAGAACCGACTCCGGGGTGGGCTCGGAGACCAGCAAGGGCACAGTCCAGCTGGGAGACCACGACTGTGACGACTGCCTTCAGCCGGTGCCCACTCAGGTCTCGGACAGGTCAGTTCACGCGTCGAACTACACTCCACGATACAAGTAGTCCAGCTAGGGCCTGCCATATCAGGTCGGTTTGTATACCTGCGACACATATTGTGAAGGTGACCTGTTGTCACATAGGCGTGGGAACAGGGGGCCAGAGGGGCCATGCCCCCCCCCCCCACTTTTCAGCCACAAATTTCGCTAAAATCTTAAATTTGTCTTCAAAGACGAATCTCAAAGGGAATGTAAGTTTTTTATACTTTTTTGGAGTCAACGATGAATTTAGACGCAGGACAATACATTGTACAGTAAATTAAAGCCATCTTGTCTGTATGCAATGCAACACACTCAGAAAGTTAGGTTTGCGATCCACGAGTACTTGTTTGCAAGATAGACTTTTTAGACCAGTATGTCTTCGAAACACGTCGAACCTAGTGGCTTATTT
>JARFNZ010135918.1:0-10858 GCA_031763405.1 Balanus nubilus
TGGACAACATTGTCAGATTGGATCGGACTTTGGATCGGACATTATTTAGAAAATTTCCGAATCTTGCACCACTAGTAACTGTATTGAACCCATTCTCCTTTGGTAGCTTCAAGTTTGTATACCTACTTTCCGTAGGCACTTACTTGCCCGCTTTTCAAATGACAAAACACAAACGTTGAAGTCGCCAAACGTAGCTAAAAGTTTAAAACTTACCAAATGTAGTTTGGAAAATTTTGGTAAAATTTGACATGTAAGGCATGTATGGATGCATGGAGAGATGTATAGGTGGCATGTATGGATGACGTCCAGTTCATCCATACATGCCAACCCTGTAATATCCCAGCTCTAAAACAGAACGTAGCAGCTACTGAAAGCAGCACATGTCTGTCTGTCTGTTTGTCTGTATGTCGTCATGTCTGTGTGTTTGTCTGTGTGTCTGGTTTGTAGCCAATAGTTTAAAACTTAACCCCAACAAGACATATATTTTTCTTCTTTAAACATCTCAGTGACAAATACCGAGTACCTTTTCAGTTACACTTTAACGTCGCCACTCTGTTTCCCTCTTCCAAAGCCAAGTTCAGAATCCCTGCGCCCGCGTCGTGTTTTCCGTTCGAAAAGCGGCGCATGTCTTCCCATTTCTTGAGGAGCTGCAGTGGTCGGCAATTGACGGGTGTTTACGTGAGCAGGACATTGACGGGACATCGACGGGACAATTGACGGGACATCGACGGGACAATTGACGGGACATCCCAATGCTGTATCGGCTGTTCAATCACCTGTATGCACCCCGTTGCCTGCGAGCTTCGATAAGTTACCGCAGTGGCGTGTCCCGGGCCGCAGCCGCTGGACAGCTGCAGCTCCCCGTGTGCGCACCGAAATGGCCAGACGGTATTTTGGATACAGGGCGTTCTCATTGTGGAACACGGTCCATACGCACGAAAAGCTCGGCTGGCAGTAGAGTGAAGGCAGGGGCTGGCTAAAGGCGCGTGACGAATGATCATACCACGTGACTGGAACGTGTGTCACATTTGTTTGCGGCTCGCCTCTGATGGGCATGTGTTTGTCTTTAATCTTATTTTCTGTTTTACCCTGTGTTTTACTCTTTAATTTGTATTGACTCGTGCATCGGCGTAGGAACGGGGGGGCCAGGGGGGCCATGCCCCACCCCCACTTTTCGGCCAAAGATTTCGCTAAAATCTTCAATTTGTCTCCAAAGACGAAACTTAATGCGGCAAACGATTCACCAAGGCGAGAGGAGCCTAAATCTGCAAAGAAATGTATCATAGGGGTGTTAGTTTTCCCTCAAGGTGTGAGCAAAGTTTCACTGCCCCCCCCAGGTGTGAGCAAGGTGTGATCAAAGAGCAAGGTGTGATCAAAGTTAGAATAGCTTTCACTTGAAAGCTATTCTGTTTTCATGCATCAGGTGTATTCTGGAAGAAGACGAAGTTTTCAATATATCATTAACAATCAAAGTTCACTTCTTCATAGCACAGACTTCATAATGCTAAACTAGAATATAAAGTTTAAATACCGTTAACTATGGACACATGCAGGCTTGACTTTGACGAAATGTGTAATAATGAGAGGAAAGCATACCTACAAATGGGACTAGGCCCTCTTGACGATATTTTGTCAGTTTTTCTTCTCCAGTGCACATCTTGACACCCACATTTATCTGGTCAAACGTGCAGTTAAAAGCCTGGCTCCAGAATTCGTTGAACCAGACATTCCGGCAGTTGGCTTTTGATTTTTGCTGCCTGTTTTTACAGTCCCCGGGTTTCATCCAAGGTCTCAAAGATTTAAAGTAGAGATCAAATCCTGTCGAAAGAGAAACACATATTGTAGAACATCGCATTTAATGTTAACATAGATAACTGTGTGAACTGTAGTCACTGTAGTCACTAACGGTATTTATTTATGTTTCATGTATTTACAACGTAACTTAATATAACCGAACTGACACACAAATATAAATATGGCAATTTATAACAGTTCAAAGGTTATTACATGCTAATGTACTTCTATGTATGCATGTGTATGACACAAAGTTCGTAAAACATGAGCAAAGTTCCCGTCATTATTCTGAGATGTCAGAAAACTATGCCGAGCGGGCATATTGCCCCTCCTTTCATCACTTTCAATATTTTCCAGCTGTCCGGAAGGTATGTGGTGGGGTTATAACTGACCTGACAGCAGCGTCCGCTGGGGCAGGATGGTGATAGCGCCCTCGGCCACCCCCTCCAGGTTCCGCACCGGGTGGGCCTTGGCGCCCCAAGAGTCGCTGCCCACCCAGAGGAACCTGTTTGACATGTTGGCACGCACCGCCGCCGCCAGCAGCTTCCTGAAATATATGAAGACCACAGTTATCAGAATGCCGCTTAGGAAATTGACACAGGCAGGCAAAATTGTATGTTCGTGTAAGAAAATTGTAGGTGTTTAAACATTTGGCGTTGTGTTATAGAAGACAGACGAAATAACAAAGCATACGTGCTCGGATCATGACCAGTCTTATTTTCCGCTTTTGTAACATTTTTATTCTTGGGAGCACTTCTCTCAGTATTTCAACGTATAAAGTTACCATTGCAAACTCAACATCGAAACGAAAGCAATACATCACAGAATACATATTGGTTCATAACGATCATACTGTTTCGTATAAGCTTTACGTACGCGCTAATGGCACGAAGGTAACGCCAACCACGATTAAGATCTCTCATCCCTCGAATGGATATGCTTTGGCTATATCGCCTAATTTACGATGTCTGTGATGGCGATGACCCGAGGTGACAATAAATTGTATTGTGGTCGGTAAATAAGTGAACATTCGGATTGATGCTAATACCAGCAGAGGAAATGGCTCCCGTCGGCAGAGGAAATGGCTCCCGTCAGCGCGTGATCGTGGCATTCGCTCTATGGTGAGTGATGACTGCCCCCCCCCCTCGCCTGAGCTATTCTTATAGGACGGGTGATGCCGGACAAACAGCATGGGTTATGGATCAAAAACTTTGCACTCCCATTGCAATTTACAAGACTATGATGTAAGCAGCTGGCGTAGCGTTTTATGTCGAATCCTTCAAAATGAACAGTGGAACTAGAACATCTCTATCGGCTACACGCGCGCTCGTAAATTTTGTGAAAGGAATGTTATATGGCAATAATTGAATAAATGTACATATAACAAAAATGCACGATATTTTGTAGCTAAAATATGGGATACTATAAGGATGTATGACTTCAGTATATGACTTTATAGTAATCATATACCCCATATGTGCATCATATAACATACTTGTAAACCCCGAATATACGTCATCAGGATACGTGCGTCCAGTGGTAGACACACTATTTAATAAATAAAACTAAACTGAACGCGTGTCTTTTATCAGAAGCTTGGTTGTGATTGTCGATACTGGGCTGAATTTTCCCGCTCACATTTCAGACATTGTCAGTCGAGCACATAGATCGCTACGATGGGTTGGCTGATTTGGACTTATCAAACAGGATTCCACGGCTATAAATGTGACTTGCAGCCCGGTAGGCACTTCGTGTTGCTAAGGTGGGGAACTTAGGGTAAAATTGGTCAGAAGCTAATGTCAAACACCCCATTTTTTTCCAGAACCGGCTCAGTGGTTTCCAGGGAAGCATGCTATTCCAAAAACAGCCATTGCCAATGCCCATTTTTCATTTAATTCGCATATGGACCGTTTATTTACAATAAAACCTTCGCAATAATCTTTTTTTGCCAGTGAAAATTGCATTATTTAGCAAGCTGGTGCTACCAAGGTTGAGTGGTTCCACATGTGATCAATGCATTTTTCGCCTGACTGTATGGCTCTGATTTTATTTATGCTCCTGATCTTCTATGTCTACATCATAATTGCGTGTTAATCTCACCACATTTTGGAAGCCATTCATTTTGGTTACTATCGGACACCCGCCCGATGCTTTCCAAATTGTGTTTAAACGGTCGTTTGCACATAATTATACATCAACGGCTTTAAAAGCATGTTCTATGTTCGATTCCGGTGGGTTTTGCCAGATGCACTGGACATCAGATACCCCCCTCTGACATAGGCGTAGGAACGGGGGGCCGTGTGGGCCATGGCCCCCCACTTTTCGGGCTGGGGGGCCAGCAATGTTAACTGCCCCCCCCCCCCTCACTTTTAAGCGTACTCAAATATAAATTTTCCCTTGCGTGATTAAATAAACGCGATTTCTCG
The DNA here is from genome assembly GCA_031763405.1 of Balanus nubilus. NCBI lineage: Eukaryota > Metazoa > Arthropoda > Thecostraca > Balanomorpha > Balanidae > Balanus > Balanus nubilus. The sequence continues at coordinate 4,221 of JARFNZ010135918.1, forward strand.
AAATCGCTATTTCTTCTCCTTCCATCACTGACATTTCAGTTCAATATATACCTTTAAGTTGCGATTATAATCGCTGGCGGACCAAAAACGAAAGTCTCTAAAGTCTTAAAGTTTCGAGACTAACAGTTTAGGCTAACGGCTAGTGCTAACGGCTTGGGAGTGACAATCGAAAAAACACTGGGGGGGACAAAATCTGCCCTCCGGCAGGGAAAAGTCCACTTTGAAAGATTCCTTGTAACTTGATGGTAGGGGGTATTCTGAGCTGAGAACAGCTAATATGCATCGACATCAAGCCAATGTCAGTGATCGAAGAAGAAGCAATCGAAGAAAAGTGAGGGGCCATTGGCTGCATTGTCAGCATTGTTACTCAGCGCAACCTAACATCGTGGAATGAATGTCCCGGCCCTACGTATATGATCGCGAGACAATAAGTGAAAGGAACAGCAAACAATATTCTGTCAAATTTATGACACCCATATCATACTTATATCGGAAATGGGAGAGGAATAAATCTCCAAAAGTGAGAGATCATATGCCTAATTGGCCCGATCTCACCTAAAAGTGGGACGTATGGTTCTTACGCTTTTACTCCTATGAGTGCTTTTAGGACTTTTTATAGAATGAAATGAGAAGTGCTGTTTGAAAATTTGAGAAAAAATCGGTCCAGCAGAGGCGGCGCCAGGCCCTCGTTTTGGGGAGTCACTCTTTCATGATTGAACGATTTTGAACGAAATCCTGTGGCTCGCTTGCTTCTTTGGTGTCATACGGCAGAATTAATGCATCAAATGCACCTTCCTGCAATCTACATGCAAATACTGGCAGTTTCACGTGTTTTTGGCAGGGGCGTACTCAGGTACACAAAGTGAGAGGCAATACTCACTAGTGCGGCCTTGTCATGCTCCCCATGCTGAATACGTATCTGGATACGCCTTTGCGAAATAGCAACTTTAACCTATGTCAGGATTTTAAGCAATTCAAGCAAAATATAATATCATATCGTGTGAAGTTAACAAAAAATGATAAAAATGCCGTTGAAATCCCGAAAATTTCCCAAAATTACCCTATTTCATAAATCCCTGAATAGCCTTTGATTTTTGTTTACTTTTTCAAAACTCCGGTTTCGATATGTTAAATACCTGGATGTTATAAGCTCAAAACCGTTCTTTGTATGAAAATCGATTGTAAAACATTATTGTAATAGCCTTTCAATAAATACCCCACATTTTTGGACCCGCCCAGCCCCTTATTGTTTGCCAAAACTGATTTTTGTATACTTGCACAGGAATATTTCGTCATGACGCATCGAGCGGTGTTTGTTTCATCAAAATCGGCCTGTTACATCTCGAGATCTTTGGTGGGAGGGCAGAATCTGCCTCCTCGCAGGGAATTGGTTTTATGGCCGCCCGCAGGGAATAGGGCTAACACGGGCTGGGGAACGTGAGAGAGGGGCAAAGGGACGCCTACCCGCTAAATAAAACATGTAGGGAAGGGGTAAAAATACGTTTTTGCCCGTTTCCCATATCTTGCCGACCATAAGCAAAAATAGTTACCTAAATACAACTTCTTTAAATACAATATTTTGAAACTGGGCACCTACCAGAATTGTTGATGTCGGATCACACCCAAGTGACTTTTTATTCTTTAAATGCTTTCGGTGCGCAGCTGTAACATCCTAGAGTGCAGCTTTCTAGAGTGCAGCCTGGATGAATCGTATGGGCGCAGCCAGAGGGCCGGGGTGCTTACGCATACAATGAATAGCTCCGAGACATCACTAGCGGATCCATGGAGGGGGGGGGGCGGCATGGGCTAAAACCAGGGCTACGGGCTACAGCCTCCAGGGGCTACAGCCTCCACCTAAACCAGCCTAAAATGGGCGCAAAATTGACAAATTTCCTAATGTCGAGGAAATCTATGCAGCTTTTACAAACGAAAGTTGGCTTTAAATCGTTTACCAATACATAAGCAGTCGAACGTCAACTTGCATCCAATTTCTGAGGAATCGAGATCGAGACTACGGGAGGGTTAATGGTATTTCCTAAGTGAAGAGAAATAAGAACAGGTCAGAAAAATCTCCTGATTCCAAAAATGATGGTAGATGAAGGCGCTAGAATAAAAATGGTGGTTTACCCGAAAATAAACTGGGAAGCATGAAAATGATAACACAATAATGTAATGACGTGTAGCTGGAGCATTCTTGCAATACATAAATTATTTTCTGTGTCACTTTCTTAATGTCTCCTTGAGCAAGATAACCCAACAGAGCTTGGGCAAAGAACCAATAGCAAACTTGCTATTGCTATTTTCTGTAAAATCATATTTTCCGGGCTTCTTGGGGGATCGAAGGCCTGGTTATTATGTGTGAGTTACCGAGCGAGGTCGCGGGACAAACGCCAGACCTTCGCGAGCCGGATCCAGTCCCGTAAGCCAAAGCCAAAGTATCCCCGTAAGTATCCGGTCCCGATTTAAACATAAACATTACAGATCCATCCACTAGAATGAAAGTCATAATTGTTTAAGTTACCCGTCCGATAATACCCAAATTTCCACTTCTCCATATTTAAGAGAACCGTTACTGCGATTTGAGAGGGGCAGCTGATTCACACGTAGTGTGGGTTGACTAAGTGGTACATGAATTTATCGTTTGGCTTTAAAATCGCACGTCCCTTGGACGAATTCCCTCTGTTACCGTGACTCACTGCATCATCCCTCATTCCGAACAGCGCAGAGATTGCAGCGTGATCTTGTTCCTTTGCCGGATTATCCGGTTCAATTTGAGCCCTCCTTTTTGCTGCGCATCGTGCGTATCGAAATTAATTTATCATAACAATGGGCTGAGGAGACATAATCCTAAATGAAATGGCCTGATCTGATAAGTTTCTAATGAATGGGGAGGATTTGTACTTTTGCCTACTGACTAAAATGGGGAGAGCATGAAATTGTTCTGACCTCAGGTCACCGATATAAAAAAGAGATATACAAGTTTTAGGTATATGGGGCCTAATAAAATCCTAAAGGTTTGCAACCAATCTGCCCAAAACTCTGGCCATGGCACATGACACAACTACAAACCTGTAAAGTGGTCATTTCACATGTGTGGACATTGACCTGACCTGGTGACCTGACCTAGGGTGACCCAGGGTCAAGACTTCCACACAATGTTTGAAACTCAATTATAGGAAGGTATGCAAAAAACGGCGACTCTGCGCGACACCGTTTTTTCCTTTGCACGAAAAGCCGGAGGAACGGAATTCGCCCCAACCCCCTCCACTGTGCGCTCGCCGTTTGATAGCCACATCATGGCTTCTCTCCCTGGGTTTTAAATCGACCTAGTCCTGGCGTACACCCACGCCTGTGAACAAAGTACACACACACACACACACACACATTCGACCACGAGACCAGCGGGTCACTGTTGGCCGCCCGTGGGCGGACGTTCCTGCTCCGCTCGTCATTGTGACGGATTTCTGTGTGATCTGCAATGACATGATGTGAACCAGCGGATTCGTCTTCATCTGCCCTGTTATTACTATGGGCCCTCGCCTGGCAGGCGGAGAAAAGGACCGGGATCGGGCGGAGAAAAGGACCGGGATCGGGCGGAGGAAAGGACCAGAATCGGGCGGAAGAAAGGACCGGGATCGGGAGGTGGGAAGGACCGGGATCGGGAGGAGGGAAGGACCGGGATCGGGAGGAGGGAAGGACCGGGATCGGGAGGAGGGAAGGACCGGGATCGGGAGGAGGGAAGAGCCGGGATCGGGAGGAGGGAAGGACCGGGATCGGGCCGAGTGACGGCCGCGAGCCCCGGGTGCGGCCTTGGGCTATATATCTGTCCCGCCGCTCCCTCCTCCTACAGCTCTGGGTATATATCTGCGGCAGATGTGACGGCGGACCGACGCCTGGCACGGCCCCGGGGAAATGATGGCCCGCCCGACGGCGAGCAACAAACGCCCCTCCATGGACCGCCACTCACAGTACCAATAATGCGCACACGTGCGGTGTGCCGGTGGCCGTGGCGACGTGCCGCCGTGGTGCCGGGAGCGGTGCGGCGTAAGGGCGTCGAGCGCGGTCCATTACTGTCGCCGGGCTGACGGGCAGTGGCCGACGGCTGGGCTGAGGCAGCTGAGCTGAGATCTGTGTAGCGTCGCACGGTTTTTACGGCGATGTGTGGACGGTGATTGTGACGAGAGGAAAATCGGCAGCCGCCACAAAAGTGACGTGAAAAACTACACTACAGGGGATAGCAATAAGCATTACAAAACGCCGCCCAGTGAAAAAGAAAACGAGCACGCTTTCAGCTTTGCGCCAACGTACTTATAAATCTAAGCGTGCACTATATAAAACACATTTAGATCAACCAAGAACCTCGTAGATCACCCATTTTATAGACAAAAATTAAGATCTATATCCATGATACCACCTGTTATTCAAGCACTTCTAATACGAAAAAGTAAATATTCCAATAAACGTTGCAAACGATTGAGGGCCAACTTATCAAAACGGACTAGACAGGAGAAACCGGCTCTGTCACATTGACTTCTAGCTTTTTAGGTGGGAATGTCCCTTACCAGTTACTGTCGTGTTTTGTGATAGCCGTTTTCACGATGCTTTCCCGGTCATCATTTTTACATATATGGTGCCGTCCGTTGGACCTGATCAGGTCCCTGACTGGGTGCCAGCAGAGCTCCAAAGGCCGCCGGGAGGAGACGCTAGGTTTTGTACAATGGAGCCATATGTCTTCAATGCTTGTCTGTTTCTAATTTTGCACCTCCACGATGACCTCTGCTGACCCCATCCCGACCCTCCCGTATTCCTCACAGGGTCTGTCACTATCAGTTGTGGAAAAAATAAGAAAAACTCTAGTCGGTACGATTATGTCCTAGCACTGATTGATGCGGCAAAATAACGATTCGACGTAGTTGAAACATCGACGTAGTAGAAACAATGATACAGATCCATCCGAAAATCATACAAATCTGCACAGTGCATTTTTATAAATTTATGTACTTTAGCGTTTGGTCTGACTCGATGAGTCAGACCATAGCCCGGTCTGACCGCTGTGTAGCCGGAGAGACCTAACCGCGCCGCTGGCAGGGTGCCAACGAGCGCCGAGCGCTGTGGGTAGGAGGTGCTAGGTTTTTGTACAATGGAGCCATTTCTGTTCAATTCTTGTCTGTTTCTAATCTTGCACCACCACTGACCCAAACCTCAACGGGTCGCTCAGGAATGCGGGAACTTGAAATGGTTCAGGACCAGATAAATAAGCATCGTGAAAACAGCTAATGTGTCTCTGGGTCTCATCCGACTTTGATCCATCCTCTGCGGCGAATTCGAATATTCTGCTTGGCAGCGCAGACGAAATGTAAACAAACTGCATAGCAGAACGCGCCACCATGAACGTATGAAGTGCACCAAATTCCATGCAGTATTTACGGTGGCGGACATCTTACCAAAATGGTGCGGATCATAAGCACGCAGTTCTTTTAAGAGTTGAAAGTGAATCGAAAAATGATTTTCATATATTACCTGTTAGGTGGTACGGCTGCACGTTTGTGCCTTGCCATCAGTAACATAAAATTCGTTACGTTGATTTTAACGGTTTGTTTACATTACCGCCGAAGGTGAAAATGTCCCTTTTAAAGTTTTTTATGGCATGATGCTACCGTGAAATATGCTTGCTATTTATGTCTACGCTGATTAATTAAGGGTGTTTCAGTACGTACATAAATCGTAACACAATCCTGTGTACCTGTATCAATAACAATGTTACACTGTCACCGTTTATCGCTCGTGATTCTGTTCTTTTTTCTCTGGCGATTACCTACTTTTGTAGCCTGCTGTTAAACATCAATAACTATTATTAGGTACTTGGAAATGTTGGAAATGTACATTGTGAAGTGTTGACCGTGCAAACGAGATGAAGAAGTACATGATACGTTCTATTAAGTTCTCACTAAACATGTTTCTCAGGCGTATTGCCTTTCACTGAAGAATATTGTACTCGTTATCTGGGTCATTATAAGCCACTCAGCTGCACTTAACTGGGCAGTTTTGCCCTGTTTTGTAATCACTATTCACTTCTTGCATCTATTTTTTACCATCCGACAACAAAGCTTATTGACTGGAAATTGTCTTCACTCTGGAACTGCACGCACATCAGTGTTTTATCTTTCAAACTTATTTACGCACATCGTCGCGTTTTCGGAACGCAAGCAGACCCCTACATAATTGCCTCTCATGAATTTATCAGCTGTATCACGTGTTGGCAATGATGTGCAGCACGGGCATAATTGTTGATAGCCATTATTTGTTTTTGGGAGTCACGGAGAGGACGTTCTTAATTTTATTGATTTCCGTTATAGTCGGCATTTGCGAGCATTAATGGGTTGATTTACCATTAAATAGTGCAGAAATGCATCATTTTTTATAAATTAAGCATGGGCTAAGGCATTGTTGTAATAATGCTAATCAAATAGACATACATACCTACGCCTTTCATAAAAGCCAGTGTGAATTTCAATGCCGCGCGTTTTAGTAAGGCGATTAATAAGCCATACATATGACACATTAAAGGGAATAGTCCACCTTTAACATGGGGTTTTGAATTGAGATAGCCAATTTGTAGCTTGCATATAGAAACACCA
>JARFNZ010135929.1:0-10856 GCA_031763405.1 Balanus nubilus
TCGTCACTGTGATGTCGTCACTGTGATGTCGTCACTGTGATGTCGTCACTGTGATGTCGTCACTGTGATGTCGTCACTGTGATGTCGTCACTGTGATGTCGTCACTGTGATGTCGTCACTGTGATGTCGTCACTGTGATGTCGTCACCGTGATGTCGTCACTGTGATGTTACTGTGACGTCGATACTGTGACGTCACTGATGTGATGTCGTCACTGCAATGTTGTCTGACCTCCGTTCCTGCCTCAGGTTCATGCCACTGATATTGACGAAGGTCCTAACGCCGACATCTCCTACGGGGTGGTGCACGTCTCAAACAACGGCAGGTCCAAGTTCGAGATCAACTCCCGCTCCGGCGACCTTGACATCCTGCAGAGGGTGTACAGCGGCGAGCAGTACAGCATCACTGTGCAGGTCAGAGAGCGTACCTACATCTAGCAATCTACTCACAATCAAGTCCGTTATCACTGTCAAAACACTGCACGACGGGCGTTTGGACTGGATGTTTTAGTTTTTTTGGTAGGAAAACTTGTGTCTGGCATCTGAAAAGACGAATGTGTATGCGATGCAATTGCTAAGCCAAGATCGCAAGGCCCCGGCTCAGAAGATCCTAAGGTCAGAACGTCCAAGTTTCCAAAGTACGAAATAAAAAAAAATCCAAAGTTTCGGAAGGTTCATGTTCAGAAGGTCCAGGTGTGGGGCGGCGCTGATGGCATGAATCATCCACCCCTGCCTCCCGACACTGTGATAACTGCCACCCCTGCCACCCCTGACACCCCTGACATCCCTGACACCCCTGCCACCCCTGACACTCCTGACACTCCTGTCACCCCTGACACTCCTGACACTCCTGTCACCCCTGACACTCCTGTCACCCCTGACACCCCTGTCACCCCTGACACTGACCTCGCTTCTCTCCAGGCGGCGGACCGCGGCGGTCGCCAGTCTCAGACGATAGTGGAGTTGGCCGTGGTGCCGGGGCCCAACTCGGGTGGTCCGGTGTTTCGTCAGAGTCTGTACGACGCGGACGTGTCCGAGGGCGCCGGCGTCGGCAGCACCGTCCTCACAGTGGCGGTAAGGATCATCTCCGGCAGCGGATACATGGCACTGTGAGCCTAAGTGACATGGGACGAAGGGACGAAGTTGGGGTGATTTGCGTATTTGGGTCAGGTTTTCGGGTGTACGGATCAAATAGGTCCGGCCAGGCCAGATCAACCAGGTCAGGTCAGGACACGTGGATCAGGTCAAGTCAGATCAGGTGGGCCAGGCCAGGTTAGGTCAGATGGGCCAGATCAGGTCAGGTATGTCAGATCAGATCAAGTTGGGTATGCATCTGCTTTTACTGTGATTTGGTTGTCAGGAGCAGCATCCTACAAAATAAAGGGATGCATTGTGTCTAGGCGATATAAATAGTAATAATGTATATTCAAGCACAGGTACTGATAATTTTATTCGTAGCAATGGCTCACAATATGAGTATACTCTGAAACACTGCCTTCCCTGGTCATATTAGGTATAGATTATTGCTTTATGTCCGCCTACTGTATACATTATGCCATTCGTCATAACGGCATTTCCATTTCTGTCGTGACAAGTAGCATGCTCTGTGATCCGCCCTACTCCTTACGGCGTCTTACATGTGACCTCTGACCCGACCTGCCCACAGGCGGTCGACCCCGAGAGTGACCCAGTGACCTTCTCGCTGGTGGAGGGCACCGGCCTGGACCAGTTCACCATCGGACGAACCACGGGCACCATCAGTGTGGCCAGGCCACTGGACAGGGAACAGCTCAGCAAATACAATCTGGTAAAGTGGTAGCTCTCACACAGCAAATGCAAACTGGTAACGTAGTAATTTCAGCCCTCACACAGCGAATACAAACTAGTTATCTCACGCAACAAATGCAGCCTGACTTAATAGTAACTCTCGCACGGAATATGCTACCTGGTAAAGTGGTAACTGTTTCGTTTCACAGCCAATACAAGCTGGTTAAGCGGTAACCATAATACCTGCAGCACATACAACCTAGTAAAGTGGTAACACATAAACACAAAATCTGGCAACCCGTATAGCAATTCACACTTCGAAGTCTGATCCAAATTGGAAATTCGTCTGCTTTTGTCTCTTACCCATCATATTCTGACCTGCATGTATATTCCGTTTTCCTTGATCGGTGCCATGGTCCGTATCTGCTGACGCCTGTGATTCGCGTTTCCCCCGGTAGGTGGTGCGCGCGTCGGACCCGGACGGACTAGCCAGCACTGCCGTCGTTAACATCCGTCTCTCCGACATCAACGACAAGAACCCCGAGTTCCTCAACATGCCGTACACCTTCAGGACGAGGGAGGGCGAGTCCGACCTGTTTGTCGGGCGGGTCAGGGTGAGTTGGGCCGGGTCAGGGTGAGTTGGGTCGGGTCAGGGTGAGTTGGGGCCGGGTCAGGGTGAGTTGGGGCCGGGTCAGGGTGAGTTGGGGCCGGGTCAGGGTGAGTTGGGTCGGGTCAGGGAGAGTTGGGGCCGGGTCAGGGTGAGTTGGGACCGGGTCAGGGTGAGTTGATGTCGGGTCAAGGTGAGTTAAAACCGGGTCAGGGTGAGGTGGGGCAGATCAGGGTAAAAGACGAAAATAATCCTGACGGCGATTGCGATGCTGATAATAGTAATTCTGCTGTTGATGATGAACACGACATTGGTGAAGTCCTATTGCCAAGGGCTTGGAAGCTTTTCTTAGAAGCTTACCGTTCTATCCTCTGCTACAGGCGGTGGATGAGGACGCGGCAGAGAACGCCGCTGTGCTCTACTCAGTACCGGAGAGCTCGCCATTTTCGATCGACCCGACAAACGGCGAGATTCGCACCCGGCGGCCGCTCGACTACGAACACCAGGGCGTGAGTCCACCATTGTGTCCCAATTGGCCGCCAACCACGCAGGTGTTAACGATGGCACGCATGTGTTAATGATGCTAACGATTGATTCAGGGGGCCTTTCTTCATTTTTAATTCAGGTCATGTGTGAGCAGTGAACACGTCTGAAGTTTAACTTCAAATGTAGCGATGATATGATAAGTTCGAATATTTTGTCGACTTTCTACCGACAATATATCTTATTTTGTTCCGATTTGGTATCAGATGTCTTTAACTTGGTGGTAATGGGCGACTAACGAATGATGTTGTCAATAATAACCATGTCATTGTTACCAGATGTAGGTATTATCTGGTGGATACAGGGTGACTAGCAAATGGTGTTTCTAATACTAACAAGTCCTTGTTACCAGGTATATTACATAGTGAAAATAGTGCGACTGGCGAATCGTGTTACCAATACTAGCCATGCCCCTGTTACCAGGTTTATTACCTGGTGGTAATAATGCGACTGACGAATGGTGCTACCATGTCTGTTACCAGGTGTATTACCTGGTGGTAACGGCGAGGGACGGTGCCGCCGACCCGCGTATCGCCACGGCCACGGCCACGATCTTCGTCAGCGATGCAGAGGATGAACCTCCCGTGTTCAGAGAGCCGCTTTACGAGGTCACAGTGCCCGAAAACAAGCCCTACGCTGACGTCACCAGGGTGCAGGTCAGTGACGTCATCGGAGGGGAAGTTGCCTGGTATAACGCCATCAGGAAGGTACTTGAATCGCCAACTTCCCAAAGACTTTTCTGTCGCACCTTTTTATGGGTTGATTCCAGGCATAATCCAATGAACCAAGTGTAACCATAGCATGCGGGGGTAGGAGGGGGTCAAAAATGACCAAAAAAGAGGCGCAACGTAATTTATTAACTGACTGAACGGACAGCGAAGAAGAAAGTTCGTGATTTATTTTAGATTACAAAGAAGTACCTAAAATTATTAATGAATATAATTAGATATACGTGCGTTTTGTGTTGCCAGGCGGTGGATCTGGACTCCCGGCCTTCTGTTCATTACGTCATACGGAAAGGGTCACGTGACCTCTTCAATATCAATCCGGAGACAGGTGAGAAATAATAAATTTGAACTTGAAATAGCATTGGAACTTGTTCAATTGTAAATAGAAATCATCCTATCTTGAAAGAGTTGACTTAATTTCGTTTCGCCTTCGTGAATCAATTAATACACATATGTAGGTACTCATGACAAGTCCTTTGTAAAGCAAGACTCAGTGTATGACTTTTGCATACCATAATATGTGACCCTGACATGTGACCTGTGACCTGTGACCTGTGTCACTGACCTGTGACCTGTGACCTTGACCTGTGAACTTGACCTGTGACCTTGACCTGTGTCCTTGACCTGTGACCTTGACCTGTGACCTTGACCTGTGAACTTGACCTGTGACCTTGACATGTGACCTTGACCTGTGACCTTGACCTGTGATCTTGACCTGTGACCTTGACCTGTGACATTGACATGCGACATTGACATGCGACATTGACATGTGACCTTGACCTGTGTCCTTGGCCTGTGTCCTTAACCTGTGACCTTGACATGTGACCTTGACCTGTGACCTTGACCTGTGACCGTGACCTGTGACTCCCCAGGACTGATCTCCACCGTGCGTGGCCTGGACTATGAGCGGGAGAGTCGTCATGTGCTGGTGGTCGGTACTGATGAAAACCAGGCAGATTCGCCGGACGCCACCGCCACGGTCATCATAAGGGTCAGATTACCAGCTCTATACACGACACATAGACATACAATGTTATAATTAAAGTACACTTCGTTCGCGTGCGATATCCCTGCCGAAATCTTTAGCACCAGACTGTCCTGTTGACCGCTAATATTTTGTTGTAATCTACCTGTCATTCCTTGGAGCTTTTTTCTGTCGACTTTTTATATCCTCATTCCTATTTCTTTTCCAATTTTTTTTCCTCGCATATCACATTTCGGCTCCTTCGAAACCTAAGTTTATTCATGTAATTGTCAATTTTAATTTAGCATAAGCCGTTTCTGCTATGTGTGACTAGATGAGTTCCAACTGATACCGCCTATGGTTTCCATTTTGAATAAGTTCCATTTTGTCCTAAATAACAAATGCTCTGTGACCAGTCACAGTGACCTGTGCGACCTTGAGCCTGTGCAAGGACCTTAACCTTGACCCAGTGACCTTGACCTTCAGGTGGAGGACCGTAACGACATTCCCCCAATATTCTCCGAGGTCCCTCGTCCAGTGCAGCTCAGGGAGTCGGATCGTCCTGGCCAGGTTATCGCGGCTCTGAGAGCCACCGACTCGGACGGCACCGCCCCGGGCAATAAGGTAAGGTAACCCGGGGGTCGCGGGTTCGAATCCCGGCCGGGAGATATTTTGATGGTGCAGGTGGACAGGACTTCTGATGCTTACATAAATGTGTTGTGCTGTTATTGGTGTGAATAGAGTCATTTGATATAATGTGAGATGACGGAGGTGAGATGGGCTTGACGCTGTGTGATGTCGCATGTTGTGATCTTCGACAAGTATGTAACGTGCTTTGCGCTGTCATGAGATGTGTCTTATTAAAGCGGCACAGCTTGACTTGAGATAAGGTATGATGATTTCCTGTGGTTTGATTTGATGTATCATAACCTCTCGTTGTAAAAATAAGTCGTTCCTTGCCGTGCTGTGCCGTGTTGTGTCGTGCCGTGCCCGTGCCGTGCCGTGCCGTGCCGTGCCGTGCCGTGCCGCATAGAACAGCATGGTGCACCTCATACATCCGTATATCCTATTGTATGTAGTACCTACTCAATAAACTTTACACACATAGTTCAGTATCTCACTGCTCGTTTATGACGAGAGGGCTGACTTTACACACACAGTTCAGTATCTCACTGCTCGTTTACGACGAGAGGGCTGAACAAGTGAGAAAAGCACCCCATACGGAGTAGTCACTCAACATCACTGACAACCCTCTCTGTCTCCCTCCTCTGCGCCAGGTGCGGTACGCCGTGACAGGCTCGGGGAGGGCCGAGCGTTTCTTCACGGTGAACCAGGAGACGGGAGACGTGTCCATCAGATATGACCTCACCGGGGGCACAGAGCGCAAATACGAGGTAAGAGCTGACCGGGACATGACGACAGTCGGACCAGAGAGGAGGGCTAGTGCAATTTCGGGTGCGGTGGATTTCACGCAACGACTGGAATTCAATGAAATGCAATGAACGGTGATGACAACACTTCGGGAAATACGTGAAATACAATGAAGTTGAATTATTGAGCGAATGAATGAATGAACGAAGGAATTTCCGTCCTTCATTGTTGAAATGTGAATTACCTATTTATTAATTATTTCCAGTTTAAGCAAGTAAATAATCCTCAGTAATCTCGATATATAGTGCATAAGCATCATGATACTCCACCATCCAATCCTCAATGCACGAAGCATACATTTTTATAAAATCGAACATTAACTAAATCACACATTGTTATGCTACTACTGCGTTGTTCTCCTTTTGTTAGACATGGTTTATTCGAGCTACTCGGACTTTTACCGAACTCCTCAACTGTCTGTTTTCAGCTGGAGGTAACAGCTTTCGACCTCGGTACCCCCGAGCTCAGTTCCTCAGTCATTCTGCCCATCTTCATCGAGCGGTTCGGTCAGCCAAGTCGACCGGTCGAAAACAAAGGTAAGGCTGGACACGTCGCCACACCTGTTCAGATGATTTCGGAGTTAACAGTAAATACTTCGGTTGGTGTGTTTGCTGATTACATTTAGTTAATCGTGGTATACCTAAAAAGTGGTACATTCAGTTAGTGCATCAATTTTCCAGTTAGCTATGAATTCGCCCCACCATCTTTCAGTTTCGAAGCATATTTTGTTTCCACTCGCTACACTTACCGTCCGATCGATACGATACCCGCTACACTTACCGTCCCAGCGATACAATACCCGCTACACTTACCGTCCATCGATACAATACCCGCTACACTTACCGTCCAAGCGATACGATCTTTTGCTCCGTCATTTTGTAAACTCCTCGTGCTTAGGGCACCTTATCACTGCAACTGAATGACTGTAGTACTTTAAGGTTTCCAACTCTCAACCGTTCCTCATTCTAACTCTAACTCCGCACTCCGATTCCCGGCAGTGGGAGTATCATTCGCGGATCCGGACCACGCAGCGGAGTTGATGGAAAACTCCGTCTCCGGCACCCTGGTCAAGGCCATCACTTTGATCAACGTTCCCGTTAACGGCGGCGACCTGAGATGCGACGTCAACGGAGGAAATGACGCAGGTATGGGGCTGATGACGTCACCGGGGGAAAATACGTGATATGGAGCTGGTGACGCATGGGGAGTGGTATGAGTGAAGGGGGAATACTTGCACCATTGCGACAGGATGCTTAGTGATGTGCTTCACTTCGTATGGGATTCGGTTGATTTAAGTATGATTTGATGGGTAGTCGCATTGCAAATTGTCAATGTTGTTCTTGATGCTGGATATTTTTATGTTATGTCTTGAAAGTTAAACGAGGTGATCTTTTTCAGAAGCGTTGTCTTGAAATAAAGAAGGCATGACAATTTATGACGTTATTTATCGTAACATTCATGACTGTGACATTGGATTTTCTGCAATATGTTATAGTAAACAGTGACACTTGTTTGCTCTACCTCTCCTGCATGTCGTCTGGCTCGTATAACTGCACACAACTTTATCACATTTTATGAACGTCATGCGCCAAAATGTTCAAATTCATTTCCCACCGATTCTGCTATTTTTGACAACTAATGAAGAGACAACTATGATTATCTAAGCTTCACTTGTACCCACATTATTGGCTATTCCTCACCTCTCCCTTGCCTTCCGCCCCCTCTTCTCACCCTCCCCCCCCCCCCTCCCCCGGCAGGTCACTTCTCGGCCGAGGTCAGAGGTAACACGTGTGAGGTCAGGGTCGCTGCTGAACCAATCGACTTCGAGCAGCAGCGGAGGTACCAGCTGAGCCTGCGGCTGAGGTCACCCACTCTGCGCGTCGACCAGGAACACAACACGGCCACGGTCAGTCAGGGTCAAGGTCACCTGCAAGGTCGTGGTGAAGGTCAAGGTCACGGCTAAGGTCACAGTTCAGGCGATGCAGATGCGTTATTAAGGTTGCGACCAAGAACATTGGCAAGGGTAGGGCTATGGACCATTGTCGTGGCCATAATCAATGCACGAGGTAATGATCGCGATCGAGGTCATGGGCAATGTTAGGGCAGGGTCAATGTCACAGTCATTTTGAGGAGCAAAATCGTCGTTGGTATTGTCGACAACGGTATGCTCATGTTTTCTTTTTAGAGAACACACTTGTATTGGATAGGTATTTATCATTGCTGAATGTATTTAACTATAACTATATGTGCTTGCAAGTTAAAGGGCATTCCCTCTTTTTTCAAAATTTAATATGTGATAGAACCTGTGTCGGCGCCACAAGATTTTAGGGAGAGGGATCATCCTGCGGCTTGGCAGGGCCGGAGGGTTCGGTGCAAAACTGGGTGGGCCGGGCACCACCTCCCCCCCCCCCCCCCCCTCGGTGGCGATGCCCTGGATAGAGCTAGTTTCTCCTGATTCGCCAGTCCAGTTTGTTTTGGGAAGTTCAGTGGGCCTTTTATTCATAATAATGTCGAAACGTACATTCGAAAGAGCAAATCTTCAAATGAAGATTGCAAAGCATTGGGGACAAACATTTCCAAACCGGACTGGACTGGTAAAACAGAAGAAACTGTGTTTCACATAGGTATCAAATTGTAATTTGGGCGAAAATGTCTCTTTGGTTGTTTTGTTCTTGGTTATTCACGCACTTGACAAAACATACATGTTAGGCTGTATATTTTACCTCAAATAGGTATTTTACAAATTACGACGTTACTCATTGTTACTTTTAAGCCTGTGGCTCGCAAGTGGAAACCTTCGTATTTTGACGTCCCGTATAATGACGTCACACGTTATTTCGTTGTCAGCTGACGATCGGAATCCAAGACCGTAACGATCACAAGCCGGAGTTTGTGATCAACGAGGCCTACAGCGCCGTGGCGCCGGGCCGGTATCTGACCGCCATAGACAGGGACGCTCAGCTGGGGACTCACGTCTTCAGGGTACAGGTCAGTGTGTGACGTCATCAGAGAACCTACAACATATTGACAAAGCGCCTTATCAAAGTAGAGATTTATGGCTATTTGGTAGCAGGAATGATCATTCTCAAATGTACTCGGTCAACGCTGTGTAGACACCGTTTAACCTTCTTACATTTATCACATAGATTTGCTGTACCGATGCTTGTGATATGTGATGCATTATTGTTCATTGTTGTTCAACATTGTTCCCTGGTTTTGTGTCATTGTCAGGCGCGTGACATGGACGGTGGCCAGTACGGCCAGATCACCTACCACATCTCCAGCGACTCCAACCGCTTCGGCTACTTCGACATCGACTCCGAATCGGGGATCATCACCACCGCCAAGAGTCTCAGGTGAGAACCTTTGCAGGCAGCACCACTGCCAAGAGTCTCAGGTGAGATCCTTTGCAGGCATCACCACTGCCAAGAGCCTCAGGTGAGAACCTTTGAAGGCATCACCACTGCCAAGAGTCTCAGGTGAGATCCTTTGAAGGAATCACTACTGCCAAGAGCCTCAGGTGAGAACCTTTGAATTCATCTCCACCGCCAAGAGTCGTGTGTGCGTGCGTGCGTGCGTCCGTGCGCGCATGCGTTCGTGTGTGCGTGCGTGAAAATAATTCCGCCACTTTGTCTCACGGTCACGTACGGCCTTCACAAAGATAGCCGAAACCAAAGATACGGTTGGCTTAACTCTCCAAAGTAACATACTGCTGGATTAGCCCGCTATGCGAAGGCTGCGAGCGTTATATTATTGATACGCACGTCTCACGTGTCCCACGTGTTGTCCCACGTGCCGTCCCACGTGCCCCACCAGCCACGTGACAGTCGATGGCATACCATGCATCTGTATTCGACAGGCTGGTAGTGCCCTCAGTGACGTCATCGATGTATGTTTCCAGGCAAGTGAAGCCTGACATGCTGCCATTCAACCTGACGGTGCTTGCTCGCGACAGCAGCAGCACTGGGGAAATTATGCAGACCAGTGTGCCCGTTCTGGTGAGTGGTGACGCCATTGACAGTACGGGAATTATGCAGACCAGTTTGCCCGTTCTGTTCTGGTCAGAAGTGACGTCATTGAAGTAATTATCGCGATAGCTGCAGGTCATACGTTCAGAAACCACGCGCTTGAATCACCTCTGACGAGTGATTTTGGTGGAAATTCCCAAAACGGCAATTGAAATCATGTTCATTAGCTACCTGCATAATGCGAGCTATCGCCATGTGAAATACTTCGTGAGACAAAATAGGCAATCCATTGTTTATTTTTTAACATTCGCCCTGCTGGGGGATGGGGTGTTTGAACATCCCCTCCGCTTTTTTAGATAGCGGAAAGGACGGCGGCGTGCAGTGCCGCCGTTTCGTGGAGCGCCGCCGTTTCGATACAACACATCCTACATCCTTTCCGCAACTTTTCTGGAAATTTTGCCGCCAAGTCATCTCAGGTCATCACCTGGTCAGGTCAAGTTACCCCACCACCAAAGAAGATCGCGGTCCTGCCACGGCCACAGTGTTTGAGGGAAAGGAGATACGAAACTCTCAGGATTTAATAACGGCCTACAAATCGTATACCTCGGATTTTCGATATGGGGTCACCACGTGACCTTAACCCTATTCCCTGCGGGCGGCCAGAGAACCGATTCCCTGTCGCACGAGGGTCACGACCAGACCGCACTAGTGAATATCGCCTCCCATTTTTGTACCTGAGTACGCCTCTGCCAACACCATGTGCAATCGCTAGCATTTTGCATTTAGATTGCTAGGAAGATGCATTTGACGCCTTTATTCTGCCGTATGACACCTAAGAAGCAAGCAATCC
>JARFNZ010135940.1:0-10855 GCA_031763405.1 Balanus nubilus
GAACTATCTCGAACTGAGCCGCACGGAGACCTGATATTGAACATAACGGAGCAGTACAATGCTCAGTTACTGCCCTCAAAAGGCTATCACAGACGTGTTAACTGATGTTTCCTTCTAGCATAAAATCCCAGTCACCCACAAAATTCGTAGTGCAAGTCTTTCCACATAAAACAAAGAGTTGAGCAAAAAAGCATGCCATCATTGTAAGTTATACGCAAGTCGATAACAGCAGTCCAAGATATGCATTGCTTGTGATTATTCGCGAGGATGACAAAGACACAATACGAATAAAAACATGAAAGTATATCACCAACGAAAACAGCTTTTGAGATACCTATAAAGCACCGGAAAAATAATGGAACACGTTCCCCCCCCAAAAAAAAAAACACTTATCAACCTTGATCATGATATTAGGGATTTAGGGCACGACACGGCGTCGCACGGGCGCCCAGCGATAAGGAGTCACAAGCTATTTGTGCTAAAAGTTGGGTCCTTCCATCTGTCAAGTAGCACAGTACTCACCGACCATGGCACGGTTGGTGGACGGGATCACCTTCTTGGAGCCCGAGGGCAGCTTGATGCGCGTCTTCTTGCTGTCCGGGTTGTGCGACACCACGGTGGCGTAGTTACCTGTCAGAGTGGTTAGACCAGAGTGTCAGACTGTAGTCCCGACAGGGCACGGTGGAGGAAGGGAACAGTAGAGCATCAGAAACAGCCTCTTGGTCGATAATGCGGATTGTATCAGCATTAGCTTCAGATCGAACAAATCATCATGTCAAACATTCCACCAAGGGTAATCTCCTAATCATACACGTTCAATGCCCCCAGGCATTTCATCATTTAAATGAGGATTGTGGTGATGGGCAATGCACTATAGCACGTCTATGCATTGCAAACTATTGCTAGCTATTTCCAAAGAGGATCCAAATAGGATGCAAGATTATTTTCCAAGGTTTTTGCAAGACAAATGAACAAAACAGACCCAGACACCATGGAGGGATGCTCCCTCAATAAGCAGCACCATATATCTGAATTGTATCACCACTATTATAGTTAGAATCAGGATAACAAATGTGTGGTGTCTGGGATCCGAGCAGTCGAGCCTGCCCCAATTCACCTTCAAAATGTATTACCGGCTTCACGTTAGCCCATAGGGTCTCCCCCTCTCATGTGAGCTCACCGGAGGTCCTGGCGAGCCGGCCGCGGTCGCCAGACTTCTCCTCCAGGTTGCAGATGACGGTTCCCTCGGGCATGCGGCCGACAGGCAGCACGTTGCCGATCTGCAGGGCCGCCTTGACGCCGCAGTAGATGAACATGCCCGTGTGCATGCCCTCGACAGCCAGCAGCAGCTCCTTGCGCGTCTTGTAGCGGTACGGGTCGCGGAAGTGGACCGCAGCCAGCGGCGCGCCGCGGCCCGGGTCGTGAATCAGCTCCTGGTGGTGTGAGGGGACAGACAGTCAGACTACAATGGCCACAGAGCTGTGACAATCACAGCAGTGTTCATCAGAAACAGCCTCTTGGTCGATAATGTAAAGTGTTTCAGCATTAGCTTCAGAGGGAACAATCATCATGTCATTTGGATGATATCCAGGATATCCAAACAGTCCTTAGTAACCTTAGAGTAATAACCTGAGAGTAATAACCTTAGAGTAACCATGACCTCCCAGACCAGTGCATGGTTGGCAAAGTTGCTGTTTGCTGGTATGCATTTTGCATTTGTTCTCTTTTTGTATTTTGGGCTTTAGGTCTCCAGAGCATGATCCAGTGGGATAAATTGAATCAAATATTATTATCAACCATATTTGATTTCAATAGATTTATATTACACTTTTCAAACAGAGCAAAAAAAACAAAATATTTTTAAAAAGTACAAAATGCATACCAGGAAACGGTAACTTTGCCAACCATGAACCAGTATCTATCAGCATTCAAGAAAGTGTCAGGAAAGTCAACACACATGTTAAGACTTAGTGAGAACTGATAAATGATTGCAAGTTTCATCCACACATCTTGACTTGCACCTTAGGCTTTAACAAATAGTAGGTGAAAAAGCTCCATTAGGTCACCGACATAAATGCCTATAAAACTATTTGATAAATTGCAACAGGTATTCATGGAAAATTTGGGACATAAATGTGTGCACAGAGTTCATTCAATTCATGGAATGAGCTGAAAATGTGCAAGTTTAACAGATTCAAGGAATGAAAGACAAAGTTATGATTAAATGAAAAATGAGAAACCATGAAGCACTGCTTTGCAGACTGTCATATATGTACTGCATTACTACCGGTCACATTATATCCCTTGTCAAAGCTGCAGCAAAACCACACTAATCAGAGCAAACACTAGAGATTGTAAAAATATAATATAATCATTAACAGTCAGACATAAACCCATCTAATGAGGCAACATTGGAGATAAAGGTGCCCAAATCACAATGCCCCTAGTCTGATAATATAAGGTGTGCTTATCTACACCTACTATCCAAAGGTGTGTTAACCCTCACACCGCCAGGGGTTCGGCCAAACATGAACTACTGAGGGTCTGGGTTTATTTCCCCCTTTAAGACATTGAAAACCATGCAACAAATCGACAAGTGGCAAACAGTGTTAGACAGATTGTGACAAGGACTATAGAAATTACTAAGGACATTTTCAGGTCAGGTCAATATTGAGGTCACCAGAATTCACTGAAGGTCAAATGTTGTCATTATGAGTAGTTCCAAATGCATCATGCCCTGGAGACCTCAACACACAAGAGTATAACCAAAAATGCATACCAGCAAACAGCAGCTTTGCCAACTGTGCTATGAAGCCTTCCTCTGAAGCTTATGAAGCCTCTAATAAGGCATTGTTATAAACACATAATTCCTGCAAACATTTTAGAAAGTGGTTACTTATTTCCATTTGTCACCCTTGTAATAAAACCACTGACCTTGTGTCATCCTACATGATATTAGCAGGCATAATTTATGCACATTTGACATGTAATTCAACTTGGCCATACTAGTGATGCAGCCTTCCTGGCATGCTTGGTTAAGTTGCTGTTTCCCGGTATGCATTTTGTACATTTTGAATTTGTCAACTCTCAAAGAAGGAATATCATATATTGATCCGGAATACAGTGAAGGACACAAGACCTGAAGATCCAGGTCTCAGCAAACTCCTGGCAGGTTTTACAGTGTCACTCAGTAACTGGGCTGACCTCCGTGCATTACTGAACTTTTACAAAAATTAAAATTGACAGCCTAACCTACTTCAGCCTTCTCCAAACTGCTCCAAGAGTTACAAGGTGACACCACAGCCCGGTTTCCCCAAATTTGTGAATTACGTCGGGAGTAGCTAATAAAATATTAACCAATCAGCAGCCTCAGATGATTGTGGCACACATATCTAAGGCTTCTGATTGGTCAATATTTTATGATCTACTCCCAGACGTAATTCGTAATTTTGGTGAAACCGGGCTCAGAACATACATTTGGTGATCTAAGCTACACCATTCATACTTCATAGATTCCATGCAACACAAATTGTCTAAACAAAACTGGATGAGTTATCATAGCACCAGCAGGGACATTTGATAATTACAGGCCCATATCTTACCTTAACCACTCCCTTGATGTAGCCATGACGTTCAGCGAAGTCCAAACTACGCAGCTTAGGAGCACCCTTCCTGTGCTTCGTATGGGCCGTGAAAATTGACCCCCTTCCCTTACGCTGGGCGCGGATGACGCGTCCCATGGTGACCTATAACACAGCAGTATGATCAGAGATATTAACAACAAAGATACTTCAACCAGCACACATAAATGATAAAAAATCACAAAACATCAAAAACGAACAGAATGACGCCTTACTAGGCAAGAAAAGGTAAAATCATTTAACAACACAATAATCACCTGCTCGTCGGGACTTACAGAACGGAAAAGAACTTTTGGCACAACGCTGTCTTTTACTAAACAATCTTATAAATGATGATAGCTTAGTTTTGTCTCATAGATAGTAAATTAATAAAAATTATGTTTTTTTCAAGATTATAATAAATTTGACATAAACATATGAAAATTCAAGTATTTGTTTTATGGAATTAAGTTAATCTACGTGGCGGCGCTGGTGTTACGGGGAAGCCGGACGGGGGACCGTTACCGTTCTTTGTTACTGATCACTAAGCTTTTACAAGCTCTTTGCAACAAACAGAAACCTAAAACACTTGAAGAAACCATTTTCAATAAATTTGTGCTATGAGTAATGTACCTAGCCAAAATGGGATTGGTCTAGATCAGCAGGTAAGTTTTATGTGGTGCGTCACTATTGCCTACCGGTAATTTTCGGGTTTTCGTTTTTCTTGTATACCGTGATATACGATTAATGATTTCATCGAATGTGTTTGTTCAAATATTATGGAAGTGTTTTCACCCCATATATCGGTCGTATGAGACTTTGATACCGTTTATTGTTCTCTTTCAGTTTGCTGGGTTAGACATCCGTGGAGGTGGTCAAGGTGGTCCTCCCCCACAACAGAATACCAACAGATATGTGCCGCCAAACCGCCGATCGGAAGGTGGTGGGATGGATGGAGGGGGTGCAAGCTTTGAAAACTACAGAGGTAAGTGCCTTCCTCCAAATCATGGATTATTTAATCTTATTGCCAGCAAATAATGTGTTTAGGATCCAGGGGCGTACTTTTCTATTCAGTTGGAGGGCTTTAGTCCAACTTGGGTTTCAGCCTCCCCCCACCCCCAACCTGTGCAGGAAACTTGGTACAATCTAAAAAATACATATTCAAGGATCTTAATGGTACTTGTGTTTTCCCTACCTCAGCCTTTCAATTTATTTGGAAAAGCTATGCCCTCGCAGGATCTCTGTTGAATTTGTGGTACCCAGGGGCTTCAACGCAGGGGGCCGAGCACCCCCTAGGTTCACCCTAAACCATGGTTGGCAAGGTTGCTGATTGCTGGTATGCATTTTGTAGTTGTACTCTTGTATTTTGGGCTTAAGGTCTGCAGAGCATGATCCAGTTGGCTGAATTGAATCAAATACTTTTGTTTTATTGGATTATATTGTATTTAATTATTTTGATATATTCTCCCTTTGAAAGAGTATAAAATTTTAAAAGAGTACAAAATCCACACCAGGAAACAGAAACTTCCCAACCAATCTCTAAACCCTCTCCAGCACCCCTGGTTTCACAGCATTTTAACATAGGCCCTATGGCACTGGCTCCCCAGACCCCTCGCCAGCTACCCCAGATCCCTGGTTGGCCCCAGCACTCAAAATTGTGTGCCAATGCCCCTGGTGGTACCTACCTATCTACCTACTTACAGCTCTAAAGCAGCTAAAGGCATCTCTTTCCTTACAGTGGCTGTGATCAAGACACTTTGTATTGAAAGTTTTGCTAATAAACACATTCCTTTTTGAGTTTTTGCATTTTACATCTGTCATGGATCAGTAACATAAGGTTGTTCTTTGTCAGCATTTTCCTCTTGTTTTATTGTTTTGATTTTTTTTCATAAAAAGTTTTGCCATTTTTTCAAGCTTGTTGAGATGAGATTAATGATTTTTTTGTTAATGGCTTGTTTGTTACGTAACCATTGAACATGTTCTGATTTATATTCTTTCATAAACGTGTGACCTATTTATTAAGTTAAATGTTGTACTATTTTTATGGTGTATTATTAATCACCTACCCTACTCTCCAACTATTTTCTCTCAACTCATCTTTTTACCCTACTTCATGCATTCAATGCCTTTCATCATCACTTCACATTTTCCAACTTAAAAACACTCACTCCCAACTGTTTAACCCTTCTTTACAAACTGACTTTCACTCAGTGATAGTAGTTTGCTTCTATTCTGAAGAAATGATTGGCTGTTTTCAGCTGAAACCCAAATATTCCACTCAAGTTTGGCCCTAGCTCTTCAGACAATATAAAAATGGCAACAATTCAGCACAGTCACAGCCTGTGTGGTGCAGCAGGTGTCAGTTCTATTATCTGTGATTATTCTGGTGATTATGTGATATCTGTTAGGTCAGATGAGTGGTAACAGACTCGGAGTAATATTTTTAGCCACCCAACTTTGAGACAGGACTGATTGTGGCCATAATAGCATTCAAATGTGGCAAAGCCAGCAGATTTGCATGATAGTAGGGACTGAGAGAAAAAAGTTGGGCTTGAGGGGAAAAAGTTGTTCCCTGTAATAAGTTGCCATTGAGGGTTTTAAGTTGTGAGTGTTAAAAAGGTGGCCAAAGAATTATACTCTTATTTTTACTGTTGGGGCATAATATATGGATGGATAATATAGTATATTCAGTGTAGCTTTTTTTGTCACCCTTTCCATAATAATACTAAAATAGCTCAAGTAATGATACATAATATATGAATATTTATTAAACCTTCAGTTCATCCCTTTTCTTGTGTCCCTCAGGCTGTCAGCTATTCTGCATTTATTTTGTTCAATTTGACATCCCAAATTATTTTGTTCAATTTGACATTCCAAATTATTTTGTTCAATTTGACATCCCAAATGATTTTGTTCAATTTGACATCCCAAATTGTCATGTATGCAGGTGTTATATAGTTAAAGGAGTACAGCAAGGAGATCTAACCCTATGAACTGTTAATAGATAGTCACAGTTTTGCTGACATCATTGTTTTTGAGCTAGGTGTACTATTGTTTTTGCAGTTGTAAAGTTTGTTGAGATGTGAGGCAATTTGATGGATTATGGATTTTGGAGGGTATAAATATAAGTTGGTCATGGTATTGTAAGATCATTTCTGCTTTTTAAAAAAAATGTGCTCAAGCTTATTCAGGGCCCAGTCAGTCATAAATTCTTAAGAGCTTTTTTATTTATGCTGAGGTCTAGCTGTATTATCTGGAACTTCAATGTAATAATAAGCAGTTGGGTATCTCATGTGTATTATTGAGATAGCGAACTTCTACACACATTTTTACAGTCAAGTTAGGCAGTTAGTACACATTGTGGTCAGTGATATTGCATTTAATATTGACAATACAGCACAGTGCACGGTAATATGGAATAGTGTGCCTAGTTTGGCGACTTCATCTCAGCAAAAGTGTAGTGCTGATTGATGATCATTCAATTTCGAAGCTATCTCAGTATTTGGCAAAGCCCACTCTATTTTGGTAAGAAGAAGAATAATTTATACAGTGTTCATACAGTTAAGGAAAAACCTAATTGAGCTCGGCAAAGGGCGTCAAGTCCTGTTTCCCTTCCGCCTCATCCTTTCCTGTTCGCCGGTTTGTCCAGAGATCGGTTTTCGGCCAGGTCATAAGGGTGGTGTGTGATTTTCGAGGGTAGTTTGCCATGTTCACCCAGTGTGAGAAAAGTGGATCGTTTCTCCATTTTTTGTAACATGGAAGTTTTATTCCATAAAACTTAAAGAATGAGATTTTAAGTCTGAGCACAAATGGCCAACATGCATAGCAATGACTAGCAATGGAAAATTTTGCTGACAATGGAGTATTCTCTATTCCTTCGCTGTTTGGTGATGGTCTGTTGCCAACCTGACTCTTCTCGTTCATCATTGTCTAGATTATATCACGACTAACACACTGTCGCCGGTATAGCCAGTGTGATATTCTTCAATTTCTAAGGACGATAACCAAAGTTTCAAAGGCGTTTAAGATTTGTGAAAATATACATGGCTACATTATATTTGATAGCCAGAGAAGAATGTGTTAATACTCGTAATAAGAAAATTTGTTCTGACACTTTTAACCAAATTATATTCTGCAAACTTGGGTTGCAAAACCACTTTTCTGACACTGTGTTCACCACGACTATTGGATATCAATACATAATTGGCATAGCTCTACCAAGCAATGGTTTTGCCCTGCCAGGGACTTGTCTTAGCCCATCGGAAATGCCTATATTTAATATTTTTTGGTCATTACAAATGTGTTGGATGTGTTCTCGAATAGTATGTTTTTCTTTTTTGGGGTGGTGGCTTTCCTCTGTTGTCCTGAGAAAGTTTTCAGTTTTCAGTATAGGAGAGTTTTCGTTCGTCAGGGGTCGTAACGTAAAGGTGAAATAGGAGGTCCGAAGGCCTAAGAGGGGGCTCTTGAAGACTATTTTGCCCCTCCATGGGAAAAATTACGATCCTCCGCTCCGCCACTGGTTGGAGGCGCGTCTGCGTCCCCCGTCTTCCCGTTTCAGACGCCCATGGATTCTACTATCACTCATGTAACAAACCACACGAAATAACGTCAAAATTTATCTGGAATTTGCATGAACATTGCCTGGATCGCTCGCACTCCGCCGAATGCCCGACCATTTGACAAAGCGCTGCACTATGCCGAAATGGCCTTTTCATATGCCAAATATGGTGTGCACTTCCGCCGAAATAGCATTCGCTCTATTCAAATATGACCACATTAAGACAAATGGCATGCACTGTTTCCAAAGATGAATGCACTTTGTCGTATTTCCGAAATTAACTGCGCTGTAATCTCTTTTTTTAAAGGCGTTCGGGACGAAGAAGGCTTTTCGAATTGTTCTGTGAAAACAATGTTAAAGTCTCTGCCAAAAATTACCAGTGACTGGAAATTGTATTCATTTTGTATTTCATTTTGACTTTTGAAAATAAATGGACTAAAGTACTGAAATGCGTGCAATTTTTCCACAGTTGACCGTAAAACGGTGTAGGATTACCATGCTCGTCTATGCTAGTACTTCGTATATTTTGCTAACTATGCTTCGATTAATCATAGATTGGGCGGGCACTGATGATAACCGACCAGATTGGGCTGTTTTAAACCAGATGAACACGCACCGCAGGATCATACATTGTTGTATTGCAAGCCTCATGTGATCATCCTTGATATGGCTGTGCAGTCAATGTGTATTTCTTCACCACTGCCATGTCTCTAAATACAAGCCATGCATGTTGTTGATCCCACCGTGTCCATGGTTGGCAGTGTGTATGCCTATGTAACACCGTGTGTTACCGTGTGTGTGTTACAGGCGGCGGCGGCCGGGGAGGTGGCGGATACGGGAGTGGCCGGCCCGGCGGCGGTGGCGGCGGCGGCGGCGGCGGCTACGACCCGCGCGGCCCGCCGCCGCCCATGCCGTCCTCGTTCAACCGCGGCGGCGGGTATGGCGACCGCGACCGCGACAGAGGCTACGGCTACTCGGACCGGCCATCCAACGGGTCCGCTCCACCGGGTGAACGGGCATCAATTTCGAGGGCGCGCGCCGCCGGTGGTGTCCCGGTCCGCCCGTGTCCGGCGGTCACTCGGCCGGCCGGCTCTCTACATCTGTACAGCCGGGCTGCACTCAGCAGCGGCCGGCGCCGACAGGCTCTCTGTATCTGTACAGCCGGGCTGCACTCAGCAGCGGCCGGCGCCGACAGGGCACCGGACACCGACGGGCGGCGCGCGCAGAGCCGTTGCAGTGCGACAGTGACTGGGGCTGAGCGTGTGGCGCTGCCAGTACTTATCACTCCGGGCACAGACCGAAATTGCTGCTCGCCGTCCGACGGCGAGCGGCCCCGCCGTGCATGCCGCCGCCGAGAGCCGTCAGCTGTCTCTCTCTCAGACAGTCTCTCTCAAAATGTCTCGATATATCTATGTTTCTGTTTATTATCACATTCTGCTCACTTTCCGGCCTGCACGGCAGTTTGGAGGAATCCGGATGTTTTCGTTGAGGCAGCGCCGCTACCGAACTGGTGCGGTTGTGCTACGAAATTAATTCAGCTTTTTCTGTGAGGATCTTCCTCCAAGTTAATTTGTTTGGCACTAACTTTTATTGATCTAAAGTGCCGACGTAGCTTGGTAGCATTTAACGGATAAATTTCCTTTATATCAGTGGTTGCTTTATAATGGAACATGTGACATTCCATGTCGTATGCCGTATTAAATGCAAAACTGCTCCGACTCTATTGATACCTTCATTAACGATGTAATTTCCAATGCGGAAACGAGCGTTGGTGAAAAGATCGCTTAATATTTCAAGAACTATTATTAGTCATTTTTTTCTTCAAATTAAGTCAGCCCGGAATATCACAGCTTACTGCATGATCGCTTTTGGATGTGCTACGCAGAGACCGTCCCATGTGGCAATTCGCCACACTTGTCTGCTACTTTGTCACTGACTGGCCGCTCACCAACAAATGCTGGTTTAGCCAAGGCCGGCTGGTTAGTATCAGCTGGGTTCATGTACCCAAGTCACTGGGAATTTTCTGCGCTTCCCCGTCTGTTTTATATTTGTGTGCATGCCGTAGCAATCGGTCTAGCGCTATATTTTCTGGTGATTCATGCATGCGAAGGTCTGGAAATATTGTGCATGTCTTGGGTTATGGCTGTGCTTCGGTGTTGATTACAGTCAAGGAGCTCCACTCCGGCCTAGCGTGCTACCACTGCTGTTATACTGCTGCACTGAGCTGTTATGTTATCCTCGCTCGGTGCGGCGACCCACCTGACTGGGCAGGCGCCCCAGTGTTGGCGTCGCGTGTCGGCGGTCCGGCCTGACCCGGCCGGTCCCGCCTGTTGAGACGCCTCCAAACGTCGGCTCACACCCTGTCCTGCCGTGTGTGTCTGTAGATTCGGCGGAGGACGGTACGACCGTGGCGACCGCGGCGACCGCGGCTTCGGGGACCGGCGCGGTGGCAACACGTGGAACAACAACCGGTGAGTGATGCCGTCGCCCCCTGCTCTCCCCACTGCGGCCCCTCCCAGGGCGGCGTTTGATCCCGATCGGAGGACCGTCCCCCCCCCCCCCCCGCCGTGGATGCTTTCCCCCCGCTCTGTGCCCTCCGGAGGTGCCGTCTGTCCCGATCTGAACCACGGCACCCCGCCGCGGTGGTCCGAGTCGGTCGTCTCCCCTGGCCGTATCG
>JARFNZ010135951.1:0-10855 GCA_031763405.1 Balanus nubilus
TTCACATGCTTGGACTAGAGTCACAAAATTACCATAGTACCTATAATGCTGGTTATATGTAGGTACCCGCAACATTTATGACTGTGACGCCCCTTCACACACGACGCCCCTGTTGCGTGATGCTCCTACCAGAAAATGCGGTATCCTCGCAAAATCCTGGCTACGCCACTGTTCGTAACTGTGTTACATGTTCTTGGGTCATTTTTTTCGTCAAGAATGCTAAAACCGCCCTAAAACACTGCTTTCCCCATTAAATTCGGAGAAAAAATGAAATTATTAAAATCATCGGAATTCGCCAAAATATCATGAAAAGTGACCGTTTCATGCCTTTGAAAGGTAATTACTCCGTTATTTTTTAAGATATTGACTTCAAATTGTGTACACATATTCATTGAGGTATACTGAAACACATATATTCTGATTTTTTGAATGTTTTGAACATTTTTGACAATATGGCAAAAATTAATAATTTTGAGTTCGATTTTAACCAATTTTTAAACTTTTTCCCAACTTAAAAAATCCGTGAGAGCAGTTTGATAGCACGATCCATTTTCTGTCTTTTGGTACCAAACAATTAACTTTATCTTTTAAACTGTACGACTGAGCGCGTTTCCCGAAAGCCCCTATTTTTGGCCTAAAATGGAAAAACATGACGTCACTCTGACGTCATTTGCAGATGACCTATCATGACCTCATTATTTTCCTTTGGCCAGTATGTGTAGCAATTGAGGTCGGAAGAAGCCTGTAAAGTTTGGTGACGCTGCTAGCGTTATGTTGGGAGATATCAGGAAAAAAGGGGAGGGAGGGCCGTTTCGACCCCCCATTGGGGCGCGGGTTAACCCGCCCACCGCTGGGGCATCCAGCTGAACCCAGCTGGGGGGGGGGGGGGGGCAGATTCTGCCCTCCCCCCCCCCCCGTCTAACTCCCGAACCAATAGCCGTAGCGAGACGCGCGAGGCGGCGATCAAAATCTCTCAATGTAAAGATTCAAACGCATAATTAAAATTTTCATTTTAGTTCAAGGTAAAAGGTCAAGGTCAGGTCAAAGGTCAAAATCATGTGCTTCCGGATTACTGGCTGTAGAAAGAATACTATCAACAGCAGCGCGACTGAACTCAGCCAAAACACTTCCAATTAAGAGAGGAAGGTACTGCTGGAATATAGTTCTGGTATTAAGTCAAGCTGAGGTCACGAAATGTCACCATATGCAAAAGTCATATGGAAATCGCGTGACGCTTGTCATATGGTTGATTTCAGACTTATAATTCAATGGTAACAATTATTTTGACATTTGACCTCAAGGTCAGGTTAAAAAAGGTCAGATTTAGAAATGTTCCTCTTTCATAATTAAACACTTGTTTCTGATCAAGTTTTGTCTCATGATTTCAATGGTGTAATTTGTTTTTGCACACAACGTCAAAAAAACGTAAAAAACGCAATGCAAAAAAATAACGTCATCCAAAGGTATACTTATTGGAGTCATCTGGAGGTCAAAAATAAAGATATGTCTTTAAAGTTTGGCATGCTGATAGGTTAGAGGTACTTCTCTTACATCGGTTCTATTTTTTGAAAATTTCATATTTCTTTTATTTTTTCGGAATTTTGCTAAAAAAAGTGTTGTTTTTTTATTTTTTGGGTTATAAAATCATAATTTTGAAAAATCAGATATGCCATAATGTAGAGAATGTAATTTCCCATCTTTTGGAGGGCTTTATTTGCAATTTGCTTAAAAACGCGATGTTTTACGGCCGTTCAAACATTCATCGATTTTTGGCCATTCATCGATTTTTGGCGTGACATGACGTCACTAAAACGTAATTTTCTCAAAACAAATACGACCGAATTTGCTGACATTTCGCAGAAAAACGTTAAATTAATGGATGGTAGGGTACTGAAATTTTGTAGGCGATATAGAAGTTAGCGTCGTTTAGAAGTTATTGAGAAAATCTGGGAGGAGGGGGGGGGAGTCAGTTTCTGCCCCCGAAATCTGGCCCCCGAGCGGGGCGCAGGTTAAACTTCTTGAATCATCCTGACCTTGGCCTTCACCCGAGATGAAATTTTGAGATTGACATAAACAGGCCAAAAGTGGTATGCTTCCCTTTTTTCCATGTATACTTTTTCCTATCTTTCTTAGGAAAAAAGTTATTTCTGAACGAAAGTTATTAAAACAAGTTTGGCTGAAAAAAAACACTCTTTTGAAATTTGATGACCCCTGTAACCTAAACTATTGGCCTGAGTCCAAATCTGGTGGCACTCATGCGAACTAGCGTTTTAAGGGCTTTCTTCTGCTGTTTTCGGATTCCTCCTAGCTATCATAGCATTTGAGATAATGCGAAGGTTTTGGAGCAGTCCAAATACAACAAGATTGACCTCATTTGACTTTCAAGATACTGACTTACGGTCATCAACTTTACACACAATAGAGTTCCACACCGCCCACCCCTACCCCCAAAATGTGTTATTATAGAGTTCATAGGAGCTAAGGTGGTGGTGGGGGGGGGGGGGGGTAGAATCTGTACCCGAGAGGGTGCAGATCCCATATCTGAGAGGGGATATCAATCTAACTATTTGACTAGGCTGTTTGTGCGTGTGTGTGTGTGTGTGTGTGTGTGTGTGTGTGTGTGTGTGTGTGTGTGTGTGTGTGTATGTGTGTGGGTGTGTATGTGTGTGTGTATGTGTGTGTGTGTGTGTGTGTGTGTGTGTGTGTGTGTGTGTGTGTGTGTGTGTGTGTGTCAGTGTTTCTGCGGCGTGTGGGAAGGTAGCTTTGCTTTACATATAAAATATGCCGGCATGTGATTCTTTGATAGATCTGATCGCCACCGTCCGTTTGCTCTCTACTTGTTTATTTGACTACTACCTTATTTGACTATTATCTTCTTTGACTATTATCTTGACAATATCTGGCTTGCCCCTAAAGTCGTAGTCGTGACAATATCCTTCACAGACAACATTGCACTCCCTAACACCAGTGCCAGCTTCTCGTGTTTCAACGTATGCCACCGTCTTGGTATGAACGTTAACAGACAATCTCCATACTACGAAATGACTTCCTTCGTGCTGCTGTGTTCAGCTATAACAATGGCAGACGTCTTCGACTCCCCATTTGCATCATCACCTCCTGCTCGTCCTCTCGGGCACCTTCGTGTCACCGAAAAGCCCCTCCCTCAGGTGATTGTTGTACCCCACCGGCACGTCCAGCACCCGGTTCAGCCAGGTGACCAGCTTCTGTGCGTGCTTCCTCGCGTTGACCCGCTTCCCAGCCTCGTACCCGACCCTCCACTCCTCGCTAGGGACGAACGTGTTCTGCTGCTGCTGCTCGGCCGTCTTGGTCCGCGTCCGCTCCGGATCACCCCCGGCCAGCTTGGTCTTGATCCTCTGGCCGAACTGCTGGAACTGCGCCAACAGAGCCGGGTGTTTGTCGCGCATCTCTGTCTGCATGTTCGGGATCAGCTGCAAACTGTCCAGATCCAGGCCAAGGCCAGTGCGCCCCGCCTTTGGCGTCGAAGTATGGCCTCTGCGATCGTCGGGTTTGGATTGCGTGCCTTCTTCCTTTCCTCGTTCCTCAATGTTGGGTGTCTCTGACCTCGCACTTCGCTCATCCTCAAATGTTGCTGCAATGACACCTTGTGTTGACTTCGTCTCCACACTGCCGTGTCTGTCTGTCCTGTCGCTAAGCGCACGCTTCAGAGCACCCACTCTACCGCTCACCAGCTCCATGTTATCAGCGAGAGCGGCCGCTCCACCGTCCGCCTGCTCTTCCCCCGCAGTGTCTCGCTTCCGTCGCCCCAGCACGGGCAGCGCGATCGCCACGGTCGGCAGCATGGATAGCAGGATGGCGGCCAGCAGCTGCGGGTTGTCGACGCCCAGCCGGTCACCGAGCGCCTGCAGCGTCGACTGACCCTGGCCGCCGCCGCCGAGCAGGACCGGACGCCGGCGCGTCGTGAGTGGACGAGCTGGCGGCTGCCGGGTCGGCCGCGGCGCAGGAGCGTAGTGTGTGCTGGACTGAGTGATGCTCTGGACTTGGTGTTGATAATGTGGTGGTCGAGAGAAAGTAGAAGGTTGCGGTGCTGGATGTGGCGGGCCGACTTTGTTGTGGTATTTTTGGGAATGGCTCGGTTGAGCTGGGATTTTGTACGAAGAGGAAACCTGTGGTGGCGAGGCCTGGTACGAATCGGTGAGAATGTTGTATTTGTGTTGATAAGAAGAGTGTGTAGGAGAGGCACTGTGATCAACATTAGCTTGACTTTGATCTGCATTGGAGTCGGCAGACGATTCGTGAGGCACAACGACTTGAAGTAGCTGCTTCAAGTTGATAGGACGAGATTGTCCTACTGGAGAAAGGTTTAGGTATGGCTTTGCCTGGTGAGGCGGGGTGGCTTCAGTACTTGTCGATATTTTCTTCAGAGCCTCCAGCAGTAGCATGACCTGAGTCGCTTGGTCAACAGTATGGCCAGCCACCTTCATGTCTGAAACTCCTTCCAAGGAAGGGTTTCCAACTCCACCGAATATCTTTCTATTTGTGTTAGCGTCGTCTTTATCAGCATTGTCGTTTGGATTCTTAAACATGGATTTCGTCGTATACTGACTCATTGTAGATCTGTCGGGTTGTAAGAGATTCATCACACCTGACACCACCTGGCCTAAGTTTTGCCCTGGTGGTGCATACATCGCCGAATTCGGCGGCGAATACGCGGGAGTTGTGGCAGAGTAACCGTCGTCACCGTCATGACTAACGTCAAACTGGTTTACTTGCACACCAATAGAACCTTTCGTTACACCAACGTTTGCTCCGTTCACGTTTAGGCTTCCTTCCTGCTGGCCACCGAAAAGAGAGAGCAGGGTATGATTGCCGCTTCCCAGAGGTCTCTTGAGTTGGCTCAACAGGTGTAGGATCTCCGACGGTAGCAGATTCAAACTAGCATTGGTCACGGTGCTGATCACTTGCTGATTCGGTTGGTTCGCTGGCTGCTGAACCTGAGTAGCCTGTAGCAGACTCATAATTTCAGGCGGAGGTGCATGCGGCTCGTGGTCGTTAAAGTTGACCGTCAGCTGATCGGGGTCGGGTGCAGAGTAATGTGACGCCTGTGCTTGTCTTTGCGCCGAGGTATCCACTCTAGTATTCCAGGGCGCGTCGTAACTCAGGTAAGAGCTTTCTGTGGGCCTTGGCACAACCGTTGTCGATTCCATGGTCTGTTGGGTAGTTGACTGAGATGGAGATACAGGATGCTTGAGGAAACCAGCGAGCAAGAATCCATGAGGGGAAGCGTTAGGTGGCCCCTGAGATGAGGGTTTAACAGGCTGATGGTAGTGTTGGAAGCCAGGAGGCATGTTTACAAGCGGAGAATTTGGAAATGCAGGGAGATTCAGAAGCACGCTAGTCTGTGAAAAGGCAGGGCGACCGGTCTCGATTAGAGGCGTTGGAGCCGGGTGCGGTTTTTGTGTTGTTGTCGGTGCATCTATGCCATTTGGCTTTGAGGTGAACTTAAATAAAAGGCTGTCGTAGAATCCTGTTGGTGGTCTTGGTGTAGTGCTAGTAACCGTAGTAGGCGAGAAATCGAAGAGCTGCGGGCCAGCTGTTACAGATGTCTGTTTTGTAGGTGCGGTGTGTTCGTATACATCTTTTGGAGGATTTTGCTGTGACGAGGGCGTATATGTCAGGTACGACGACTCTGTTGGTTTCACTCCGGACAAGCCGCTCAGCTCCAGCGAAGGATATTCTTCCAGCTGATCTCCACCCTCGTAGCTCTGGTACGAAGACGTGGTGGCGGTGGGTACCGCTGTTGGTGGCGATACCGTCGGTGTGTGGCCGCGGACCGGAATCGTCGCGGCAGTGATCTGCAGAGTCGTTTTTGTCGAGTCCTGGATGTTTGTGAGGTTGAGCGACTCGGCAAGCTGACTGACGACATGCCCGGGCAGCTGGTCGGCCCCGAGCAGAGCGCCGCTTCCGAGCTGTGCGGCCAGTATCTGATCCACTGGCAC
Source organism: Balanus nubilus (assembly GCA_031763405.1). Lineage (NCBI taxonomy): Eukaryota > Metazoa > Arthropoda > Thecostraca > Balanomorpha > Balanidae > Balanus > Balanus nubilus. The sequence continues at coordinate 5,979 of JARFNZ010135951.1, forward strand.
CAGCTGCTGGCCGACCAGCTTCAGCTCGCCCTGCACCTTCCTCCAGACGTTGACGACGGCGTATGAGTGCTGTTCGGGCGGCTCGCGATGGCTGTGAAGGTGGAGGTTGGTGCTACCGTCGCTGACGTGTGAGCTTTCGTAGTTGGAGCCTTCCGACGCCGGGTCAGATTGCGAGGCTGGTGATGTCGAAGGAGCTGTGGTAGTGGTGGACGTAGATGTGGCAGGGGTTGTTGTACTGGTGGTGGAGGTTGTGGAAGCAGTGGTGGATGTTGTGCTGATAGTTGTAGTCGTGGTAGGGACGTCCTGGACGGGTCGATAATTTGACGAGTACATATGTGAGGGTGCATTGTTGTTCTGTGCAGTGTGGCTGGGGTGATATGACGTCATGGAAGTCGCGTAACCAGGGTGAGAATTTGAGTGCGACAGACCCGGCCTGGTGACAACGGCCTCACCTGGATGCGAGTAAGCTGGACGCGCTGTAGGAGAGGGTCTCATGTACGAATGGTACGGCCGTGGTGTGGTCGGCCTGGGACGAACGAAGTCCTGCTGTGGTCGAGTTGGCGTTGTCGGCAGCCTGGAGCCGGATAGAGTGGACGGGGACAGTGGCGCGCCGTGGACCGTCAGACCTGTGCTGGACAGAGTCACCGTGTGACTAGGACCGTGCGTCGTCTGTGTTCCAGCCGTTACTGGTCTCCGCGTGTGTCCCCCGGCAAACAGCGCTGCCAGTCCACTGCTGAAGATGCCACCCTTTGTACCACTGCCAGGACGCGATCCTTGATTCGCACCAAAAGTTTGTGGCGCCACGTTCTGGAAACTGACTGTCACCCCACCGCCAGTGATCAGCCCTGGTCGTGACGTATCATGCCCAAACGACGGACGAGGAAGCTCCTGCGATTCTCCTTCGCCGAGCTCGTAGTTTGAATCTTGCAGCGGCCAGTCTCCGTAGACAGAGCCGGGTCTCAGGGCCAGTTCCGGCCGCGTTACCACGGTCGGCCGTGGCCGCACCGTCACCCCCTCCGCTCCCGGCCTTGGCTCACACACGGTGTTTGAGCCCCGAGTGACACAGCTCAGCGGCCGCAGTGTCACCGGAAAGCCGCTCGGCTCGACTTCCGGTCGTGAGAACACCGTGAAAGGCCGCGTCAGGTCCGGGGTCGGCGCCGTCGGCGGAGCCGCTGGGGAGTAGCTCGCCGACGGCCGCTGCGGCCGCGTTGTCCCCCGATGGAAGATGGTCGAAGGGGACGATGGAGGCCGCGACGGCCTGGTCGTTCTGCTGGTGAAGAACGTCGGCGATGAGGTGGGCCTGGACGGTCGAGTCGTTCCCTGGTGGAAGAAGGTGGACGGCGACCCAGGGCGCATCGGCGGACGATTGAAAGACGGCCGAGTGGGCCGAAGTGCTGGCGCTGATGTCAGCGTCGAGAAAGGAGAAGTCCTGGACTCGGAGTAGGGGGTCTGACCCTGGTTGCGAATCGCCTGGAGGAAGAAGTCGCTGGGTCCGCTGACAGTTCGTCCAGAGTCATCAGTGGTAGCCGCCGGTGGTCGTCGTCTGGTGAAACTAGACTGGGTCACGCCGGGTCTGGTTGGGGTAACTCGACCAGGTCGAGTCGATCCCACGCCATCACGACTGATGGTCGGCTTCGGTCTCGTCGAGCCGGCAAACCCTGTCAGACTGGCGAAAGGTCGGTCCTCTGAGTCGTAGCTGTCGTCGGTTTCGATGATGCCTCCGTAGCGTTCCGGCTGTGTGGTGGAGTCTGAAGCGAGGACGGTCAGCAAAGGGGTGACGCGGCCGGACTGCGGCCGCCGAGTGCCACGTTTTTGGGGTTCCGTCCGCATGGAAACATAGTCAGAGGTGGTCCGGTACGGGTTTGTCTGGCGCGAGTAGGATGGAGAACGTGTGGTGTCCGGTGGTTCGCTTGGTGGAGTCAGTGCTGATACTGAGTTTGAATCGCTGGTGTTAGCAACAGGGAGGCTAGATGATGAGCTCTCGTTCTTGACAGGCCAAGGCAGGCTTATCGAGTAAATACCAGTTGACTTGGCGGAAGTTGCGGTCGGTTCCGGCCTCTGAAAGAACTGAGGAGTGGGTGTGGTGGTCTCGGATGTGTATCCAATGAACTGTGTGAATGCGTAGAACAATGGCACTGGTGTGACATCGGGTTCTGAGTCTGACTGGGTATTATTGTGGTCAGATGCATTTTTTCTTCCTTCAACATCTTTCTGAATCGGTAATTCGATATTGGCACTGGATGACGAAGCGGATTTATCGGGGCTTACGAATGCTGGATTCCCACTTTGTGTGCCCGGCTTCCCGACTGGCTCTTCAATTTTGGAACTAATTTTCACAACATTCTGCATTTCAGGTTGCGTACCATTGAAAAATCCATCCGCCAGCGCCGAGTCTCCGGAGGATGGTTCTCCATTTTTGTGTTGTGTGTAGGGCCATTCGAGCACCTGCAGCAGGGGCCTCGGTGGCAGCGCTGCTGGATGGATGGCGTCGTCGTCTCCCAGCTGCAGCTCTTCGTCCACGTAGTCGTCTGAGTAGTCATACACGGCGTCCAGCTCTGCTAGTTGCTGAGGGCTGAGGGTTGGGGATGTATAGCCGTGTCGCAATTCGCTCTCGTCCACGTCCGGCTCTCTGGAATTTCCCATCTCTGACATAATAGGAGAACTGCGCTCAGCGTTATCCTTTGGGCCTTGTCCGTTTCTCGAGATGATTTCTGATGGTGGAGATGATGGGTTTGATGTAACTGTTTCCGTTCCAGTCTTACTAAGCCCCTGCGTTAAGCCGCCATCTGTGAGTAGTGTTTCTGTGTTTCTGTGAGTTCCTGTACTATTTTCAGTTGAATGTTTTATTGGTTGCTTGTGGTGCGATATGGTTTCTATCGTTCCAACTGAGTTCAATAGCTCAGGCGAGGTTGTCGCGACTGTTCGTGGGCTAAGCTCCTCCTCAGTTTGTCGTTTCGTCGTTTCTGATAAATGGAGTGGATGCGGAGTGGTGTTGCGTGGGTCGTCGGGCTCTTTTTCAGTCTGTTGACTTGTTTGCCGCATTGACTGAGATACGTTGGTTTTTGAAAAGGCTCCCTCGTTTTGTGACTCTGCATTTTTGACCCACGAAAAGTAAGGTAACTGCTGCATTGGTGAAACGACCTTGTTCATAACAGCTGTAGTTCCGTTATTCGACTGAACAAAAGTGATGCGGCTGGAAATGACGGTGTCGGCTGTCATATTTCCAGCTGCACCTTGCATCGTGTTGTCAGTAGTGTTCTGACTCACACTGGCAAAAATGGGTCGTCGGGTTGACGGCCTAGCCTCAGAAGTCAAACCCAACACAAGTTTGGAAGTACGTTCACTGTGGTCCTCACTCGCGCTGTGCGTAACTGCCGCATCGGTCATTGTTGAAGCACTGAATTCACTGACTGTGTTCTGTGGGTCTCCCTTGATAGTCTGACTCATCTGCGAGTCACCAGGCAGCCCAGAGTCTCCCGTTGTCTTTTTGACCTGGGGTTGCTGGCGAGCCGTGGGGATATCCTCCAGGTCAGCAGGCAGAATATCTTCCGGTCCCTCGGGCTTCGCTGAATCTGCAGCACCTAAAGACCCAGAATACCCTGCCGAATCCGCCGCCATCACATCGTTGCTCGCTGTCGTCGATTCAGGACCGTCATCATCAGCCGTCACGTATTGTGCCGGTCGTGTCGCGAAGTAGGGCCACTTCAGGTGGGCGTCCCTGGGCGGCGTCCCCTCCTTCAGCAGCGTCAGGCTGTTGAAGGGCACGTAGGGACCCCTGGCGGCCGACGGTCGGTCTGGACCGTCACCGGACTGAGAAGGTGGCCCCTGACTTCCCCGAGGCGCCGGGGCGATGATATCTTTAGTCTCTCTGTTCAGATTGGAGATGGTCTCAGTGTTCAGTACTGTCGTGGGTCTTGACCCCCTGCCTGTGCCGAGGACTGAGGCTGAACTCTTGTCTACGTTGAGGACTGACGCTGTCTTACTGACCGGCTCGCGCACAGTGGAGGGTTGACTTGACGTGGCGCCTCGCTCAGAGGAGACGGTCCGCTGGAGAAAGGCCTCCTCCGGCAGCCGAACGGTCGGGTGCTCGGGGAGCGCTCGGATGATGGCGCTCATGCAGAGGGGCAACAGGCACAGGTCCAGCAGCAGCAGCGCTGTCACCCGGCTGGCCCCCATGTCTGAAACGGAGACGAGGAGTCAGGCCGACGTCGCCAGACACAATTGTGACGTGCTGCGAAGTCTGGCATGGTTACAATTAAGTGGTTTAATGTAAACGACCCTGGCAACGATACTTGGCTTTATTGGTATAGATGCTCGACTTCATTAAGTGGTTGATGGCCATATAGCAATGAATAACTTCAAATGTTGTCTAGAAGTTGTTTTGGGGTGGGGTTGCAGGGCTGGTAAAAAGTGTGATGATGATACACAAAGCGGGCGCCAGAAAATGCCCTTTCATCTTTGCTCCGGAGCCGGAAAGGCCATTCTGCGCAACAAGTTTTTACTTTTGACTGTGAGATAAAACATTATGCAAGGAGCTTAGGAGAGTGACTGTATATGATAAATTGCTTCAGTAATAATGTAGGAAAACACAACTATCTTCAACGTAATGTGTTTTCCTTCATTATTAGTGAAGAGATTAGGAGAGTTGATATCAATATTTTATAAATTAGTTGCCTGGGTTCCTTTATTCATCATATATGTTTGGTCTAACCTTCATAGAATAGTTGTAAATAAAACTTTACCACCAGCCTGGCGGTGGGCCAGTCCGGCCCATTTCGTCAAAACTGCGTGAAAAAAAAATCACGTTTAGTCGTGTGGCTCTACAACTTCAGTCGCTCGCACATTGCTAAAGAATTCTGGCCCGCGCGACTAACAAA
>JARFNZ010135962.1:0-16681 GCA_031763405.1 Balanus nubilus
TGAAGCGATGACATCCCTCGTTTGGATGCTCATCCGTGATGTCACAAGGCCAGCACACATAAATATAGGTATGATTTTAATGGTATTTATAAAACGTTTTTACAAAAATGAACATTACCATTGCGCTTTTAATAAAAAAATAGCATTCAATGTTAATAAAAATAATATGGTTGCGTGACATGAAACTTGTCCATTTCGAACATGGTGATGCTTGGTGATGGACACCAATGCAACATTGCAGTTGCATGCAATTAACTTGTCTATCGAGTAGCTGCATTTTCTGTGCGATGGCTTTGGGTTCATCAATGAAGCTATTCTTGTCAATTATTTTCCTATTTTTACGACAGTGACGTCCCTCGTGCTGATGACCTAGCCTTAGGCCTGCGAAAAATTTCACAGCCTGTTCAGTATCCTCTCACGGTGTTGTTGAAAAGCTTCGTGTACAAAAACGAAATGGGAATCTGGCATCGGCTAGTCCAGCTGGCTTCTTAGTCTGTTTACGAGAGAACTTTTCTGGCTGCCATTACTAAACAGATCGTTTTGGATCAGTTTTGCTTATTTCCGAAGATAGCATCATGCTGACATGTGTATTACGTCAAGGTCCTGGAGCCTTCCATTTTTAGTTGAGTTTATTTTTCCCAATATTTTTGGCGTGTTCGTCTGCACGATTATGCAGGGATGTGGATAATTCGTTGCCATGTCGACTTATTAGTCGTGTTGAAGAACGTACCATTCAAAACATTTTTCGTCTGCATTTATGGAAGCTCGGTCCAGTCGTGTGTATCATGTAACTATGCAGTGAAGATACAAGCCGACAGCACGTTAAACCTACTAACGCACGTCTGTAGTTTTCTTGGTTCCAATATTTAGCTTCAAGCATCCTTCTGAGACTCGAATCAAATGTACAATATTCACCGTCCAGTTAGGGCGTCGGTATTGTAGGGTCTAGCCCCAGATAAGTTAAATTGAGCGAAACACCTGGATATCCCCTCAGCCTCATACACTTAAGTTTGTATTGATACCCGTTCATTTATCTATACCAAGGCTTTATAGGAGGGAAGGCTGCTCCGGCCGCCAAGTGGCAATACCCGCTGACAGTAACGCCATCTCTGAATGTAATTTGTAACTGCCCGGCACGGCCCCAACTGGCCCCAACCTCGCGATAGGTGCCGGGGACGCATATATTTTTTGGGACATGAGTTTGCGTTGAATGTCCGTCAATTAAGTTATTTTTCGTCAGTTACGAGTTACAACCATTGTAATTTTGGCGGTCGAAAACCGGGGTGTTTCGATTTACTCCAAATTTGGTATACAGGAACTCATCGATGCATTGATTACGAAAATATAGCTCTTCAGGGTTGTATTTTTCGCCAGTTACGAGTTACAATCGTTATAAATTCCAGTAAGATATTTTGGTCTTCCGATTTAGCCCAAATTTGGTATACGGGGCCTCCTCGATGCACTGATTACGAAAATATAGCTCTTTAGGGGGGTATTTTGTCAGTTACGAGTTACAACCATTGTAAGTTTTAGCGGTCAAACAGCGGGGTGTTTCGATTTGCCCCAAATTTGGCATGCAGGGCCTCCTTGATGCACTGATTACGAAAATATAGCTCCTCAGGGTGGTATTTTTCGCCAGTTACGAGTTACAACCATTGTAAATTTGGGGTCGAACACCGGGGTGCTTCGATTTGGCCCAAATTTGGTATAGGAGGCCGCCTCGATGTGCTGATTACGGAAATATACCTCTTCAGGGTAGTATTTTTTCATCAGTTACGAGTTACAACTGTTGTAAGTTTTGATGGTCGAGCAGCGGGGTGTTCGATTTGGCCAAGATTTGGTATACAGGGCCTCATCGATACGCTGATTACGAAAATATACCTCTTTAGGGTGGTATTTTTCGTTAGTTACAAGTTAAAATCAATGTAAGTTCCAGTCAGATATTTTCGGTCTTCTGACTTGCTCCAAAGTTGGTATACGGGGCCTCCTCGATGCGTTGATTACGAAAATATACCTCTTCAGGGTGACCTTTTTCAACGCATCGAGAAGGACTCATCTACCAAATTTGGGGAAAATCAGAAGACCGAAAATATCTGACTGGAACTTACAATGATTTTAACTCGTAACTGACGAAAAATACCACCCTGAAGAGATACATTTCCGTAATAAGCACATCAAGGCGGCCCCGTATACCAACTTTGGGCCAAATCGAAACACCCCGGTGTTCGACCGCCAAACTTACAATGTTTGTAACTCGTAACTGGCGAAAAATACCACACTGAGGAGCTATATTTTCGTAATCAGTGCATCGAGGAGCCGTATGCCCAATTTGGGCCAAATCGGAGGACCGAAAATATCTGACTGGAACTTACAAGGATTGTTACCCGTAACTGGCGAAAAAAATACCACCCTGAAGAGGTACATTTTCGTAATCAGCGCATCAAGGAAAATCGGGCCAAATCGAAACACCCCGCTGTTCGGTCGCCAAAAGTTACAATGGTCGTAACTCGTAGCTGACAAAATTACCACCCTAAAGAGGTATTTTTTCGTCATCAGCGCATCAAGGAGGCCCTGTACGCTAAATTTGAGCCAGCTCGGAAGACCAAAAATGTTTGTCTGGCAGTGTGATATCTGACTGGGAAGTGTGCTGCTTAATTGATGGACATTCAACGCAGACTCATGTCCAGAAAATATATGCGTCAGGCACGGCCGGCCGGCTGCTGCGTAACCGTAAGCGTTCCGTCTAACCCTATAGAGGTCAATGTTTTTTTTTCTGAGTTGGAAGTGGACTGTAAGAACCGCTTCGAAAACAGCACGGGCTTGACAGTTGACGTAGGAAATTATTTGAACACTTGCTCCGCTCCACAGCGGCGCAGATTGGAAAATAATGAGATCAACAATGTTCAAAACATATGCATTCATATAATGCATATATGTTATTGTGGCAAGAGTTTGTATGTCATTAAAACAACTTTTAAGCTATAAACATGCCTATTGTTCAGGACCATGTTGTAGACTTGGCAAAAATCCTGTTGTGACTCTTCTGAAATATATTTAATCTTTTTCTCAATGCGCTTCTTTTTTCTCAAATGCGTTTCGGTGAGACGGTGAAGTTATTCCAGCAATCCCAGCGCAAAGCCCGTGCTGTTTTCAAAACGGTTCTTACAGTCGACTTCCAACTCAGAAAAAACGGACTATAGGTCCTTCTTCCAGCAGTGGTAAAACAATTAAGCAGGTCCATACTTGGATAAGTATCATTACACAGGCAATCATACTTTTTCATTTGCTTTTGCCGAATCAGGCATACCTACTTATCTCGCAGAAACGTGTGACTAGTCAACAATGGTTTTTATCTTGATCAGTTGCTGTCCCCAATAGCTGGCAAAGAAATAAGAATATCGAGCGCAAGTATATGCCTACAGCCTACAGGGTGTTTTTTAAATTGACATTTTATATTGACAGGTAGGTACCTACCTTTACTAATAGGTCTCGTAGTAACGCACGCGCAACAGATAAAACATGGGTTAACATTTTGTTTTTGTTGTTTTCCCCAAAATATCCAAAGATCAAGGAACGCCGGCCCTGGAGGCATGCCACCATCAGAACGCCAAAGACAAATAGTAGCCGTTTCCGGCAGAGCAGGAGGCCTGAATATTTCTGTAATGTGACGTCGCCATGAGCATTATCCGGCTACGCGGAGCTCCTGAAAAAACAATGGACTCTACCCGGCCAATATCCCGCAATGCATGATGACATTTCAACGTCTCGCAGATAGGTTCATCTCGACTACAAGCACCGCTATACAATAAATGATAAACCCCGTTCCAGGGACACGTCATTAGCCGGCGGACGCCAATCAGCTGGCTGGCCAAATCTCCGGACCGGTCGTGTCTGACTATTTGTGGTGAGGTATAGCCCTTACAGAAGTCGTGAAACGCAGGGCAGGAACTCCAACAAAGCCAATGAAGGTCCTCAATTTCTTCACAACGTTCTGGTCTGGGCTGATGTTCTCAGGGCAACTAGTTACGTTGACCGCGGAGTTCAGGGAATGAGAAAGGCAATAGAATGAAAATGTCACACTGTTAAGAAGTCGGACATTGGCAGTTAAACTCGTTTTCTTTATATATAGTGCGAATCGTTTTTAATGTTCCTATGCAAACCCTCGGTATATTATATGTACTGCGAGATGATATAGGCAAAGGTACGTACCTGCATAACTGAAAGAAAGGTAATAGTTTCGATCCATTTTGAGGTTTTCACTTGGGACGTTCACTAGACGGGAAATTTCGATCGCTGGTTAGGCATCTGCCGCGCAGTTAACATTCGCAGGCCTCGCCCGCAGCTCCCCTCGGTTCATGTCCTTTGGTTGAGACCTTGGGCAATGGCACGCAGTTATCTAATAACCATATGATCGTAAGAAATATGGTTACATGTAAGTATTTATGAAACGTTGCCCTCATAGGCGTAGGAACGAAGGCATGGCCCTTTCACCTTTCGGCCAAAATTTTGGCTAGAATCTTCCCTGTTTCTTAAAACAAAATTTAAGGCGGCAAACGATGCACCAAGGCGAGAGGAACTCAAATCTGAAAAAAATAAAAGGAAGGTTAGTTTTTCCTCAAGATGAGATGGAAGTTTAACTGTCCCCACTTTTCGTGACGTTCCTACGCCGATGATTGTCCTGGATAGTTACAATAGCCTAAGATTAGTTAAGTATTTGTTAAATAACCATCGTGTCATCGAGTTATGAATTGATACATTCATGCAACTGCAACGGTGCATCCTATTCAGCAACTCCTAGAACAGGTGTACGAGATTACTATTATGAATATAATGACAAGTTTTGTAGAATGGGTTTGGTCTAATCAAGAGAAAGAGAATGCGTTGCAATCAAGTCGCAAATAACGAGAACGGATGGGAGGGAAGCCCACGCCGGGGTGCAGTCATGATGAAGTGCTTATCTAAAACCTAATGCGCCAAACTCCTATTCGGGTTTTGGTGTGGGTTGGGGAAATTCCGTCGCTATTCCCGCGGCGGTTTCGGTGAAGATTATGTCCGTGTTGACTGCCTTACGTCATGTCAGAGCCGGTGTCTTGGCTGGGTGGGATCAGCTTGGTGTACGGATATCGGCCATCACGTCACGGCGAGCATCAATCCCTCCCTCCCTCCCTCCCTCCCTCCCTCTCTTCGCTGATCATCCGATCCCTCCCCCATCCAAACACAGCGGCACAGAACCGTATCCGGGTAGGGATAATTATGGCGACTCGCTGAGTAGGTACAACATCGATAATAAACCCGTCCGGGTCTGAAAATTGTGAAATGATGGTTGAATTTCTACATTCGCATTCATGCTGCTCGTGGTTTGCGGAAATTGCTGACAAATGAAGACGTCGTCGGTTGCTTACGGCTTCCACCTCTTATGCTATTCTACCTTAGTTTGCTTCGATGCTTTAGTTCATTTGGCTGTGTCATCTTTTTCGTTTGCGTAGTTTTTGCACATGTAATCCTCAGTATGTTTAAGCTCTCGTTCAAAGAGACATTACCACCTTTTTCAAAATGTGCTTTGTTACAGAGCCCGTTATGCCTATCCCAACAGTCCATTCCGTTCTGTAAAGTTCACTCTCAATCGTTTGTAATCTCGATTTGAAGATTACTTTTTCCTCGAAAACCGTACGAAGTTAGGAAAAGCGCCGCGTTAAAGGGACATTGTCACCTAAAATGCAACATTTGATATGTGATAGAGCCAGTTTACCCTGTTAAACCGCTCCAGTCCGTTTACAAAACTTTGTCCTCAATCGTCTGCAATCTTCATACAATTTTTTTTTTCGTACTAGTTTTAGTAAAACCGTAGGTACTTTTCCTAACCTAACAGACTCTGGAATTACTGGAATCGCATCGTCACTACATGACATTTGAAGGAGAAATTTAATTGGGATTTTGGAGTGTACCAACAAAAGAATGTTACCACGGTGTTATTCGTTCAAAGTTCTATTCTCAATTATTTTTTTAGTCAAACACAGTCCTCTCTTATCTTTCGAAGAACATGAATCGACACGATTCGCACATGCTATGGCTAAGTTCAGTACGCAATGCCCTTTACCGTGTCGTCGGATTCCGCCCGGCTTTAATCCATCCTCCGCGGCGAACTGGAATATTCTGCTTGGCAGCGCATAATAAATGTAAACAAAGCGCACAGCAGAACCTATCGCCAGGATTTTCTTTATTTGAAGATTCAATTTATTGTATTAAACTTTATCTTAATTTAATTAACAATTAATTTCTTAAAGTTATGCAATATTTATGGTGGCTATATTTTAGCGAACTAAGCAAACTGCTCAACAGAACAACTGACCAAGAACGTATGAAAATTCCAAATTCGATGCAATATTTATGGTAGCGGCCATAATGCCGATATAGTGCGGACCACAATCAGGTAATTCTTTTGAGAGTTGGAGATGAGTCAAACCCATTTGCTAATACATTCTGTTTGGTGATGTGGCTGCACGTTTGAGCCTTACCATCAGTGACACAAAATTCGTTACGTCGACTTGAACCGGTTTTTACATTACCGCCAAAGGTTGACAATGTCCCTTTAAGGCGACAGGGTTTGACCCAACCATATTTTTCGCTTTGCGCGCGGCTATTCAGTCAGCGTGAGTCCGATTTGCGGACCTGTGCATCTCTGTCACGGATTTAAGTGCAAATCTCACAGGGGATTGAACCAAACATGTGGCGGCAAGCCCGTTTTATTGGAGCTATTCCAACATTGGTTTGTGGGTTGACAGCGTTCACACGCCAGTTTCTTTCACGCTTGTCCACACATTCTGTATGAGCAAATTACCAGCATTTTTTCCTTTTTCCTCATGTGAAACTCGTGGAAACTTCCACGAGTCTGTGGAAGTGTTCTGTGTCACACTGTGAATGGTTGCGGGGTCATCTTGTCACTTGCACGCGGGAACTTCACCTGAGCTCAGGGCTCAACGCAGACGTGGAATCCACAAAGCCGGCGTACGTAGTGGCGTCCGCAGACCCGACCCGATAGCGAATCTGTGGCGATCGTTAAAGATGCTGTGAACGGAGACTATCCACATATTAAGCAGCAGCTTAAAGCTGTCAGCAAATGGGATCAGAGGATAATGGCAATGACAAGGCTATTTGCGGGCCAACGCCCAGTCGAATTCGCGCTTTGAATAGGGGCAATGACCGCAAAGCAGACTACGCCGACTGAATAACAGAGTGTAACACATAATATGCTTACCAACTATGTCTCAGGGTAATATGCTCGTAGTGAAAAATCACTCAATATTGTTTCAATTGTTACTGCTATTTGATATTGTTTCAAAAAACGAAGAATATTTAGCGTGTAGATAATGTAATTATCCAGAGACCAGAGTCGTTTAAAGTAATTCACAATGTACTCTCATATGTAAAAATAAAAATGAAAGTTTTTATGGTCCACCGTGTCCACACGTGACACCCTCTTTCTCCGACACATACCTACCTACTGACCCAGGGCCGTCGCCTGCCTGTCGAGCGAGCGAGGAAATACTATTTCTGTGCATTGACCAAATGTGAAACATTTCTAACTCCTTGATAGTGATCGCAGAACTTCATGTATGCATCGAAGTCTGCCAGTTGCCGCAGTTGCGTCACGATAGACGACAGTATGCCTACCACACTTGACATGTCTTGATTTTTCTGAGATATGAATATTGCATTCCAGATGCAGTATTCCATGGGTTTGCACGCTTCTGTGCATAACAATCATCACCTTTTCCTTTGAATCAATTACTTGGCTGTCAACTTTTCTGCTAACGCAGCTTGTGTTCGAAACATCTGTGTTGTGAGAAATTTCAAGTTTTTATCTTTACTTAACCCCCTCCAAGATAAGCCGCAAGATGGGAACATTTTTTCCATCCAGTGATTCGTAAGTGTTCAACGATGTCACCATTCATTGCTAAATATAGCCTATGGGCAGCGTTTTTTAAAATTATTTTTGTATTTGATCGAACACCCACGGGTCACCCATTTACGGATGCGGTCAAGAACATAAAACACGTACATACATATTGGTATAAGGAAGCAAGCACGCAATAAATATGGGTAAAAATGAAGCGCCTATCACAGTATAAAACGCGTTGTGCTTGACTCAGATTTTTCAGACTGATTCGACTGTAACTCATTTCCGAAAGACTCTATACAACTCAGTGTCAAGTGGTTGAACAACCATGATTACAAGCGAGCACGAAGCGCGAAGCGAGTTCTTTCGTGGTATATGATAAAAAATATGAGTATGAGCTGCCCGATCCGATCCGGCCCGACCTGGCGTGACGCTTTTGAGAGGCTTATATCTCTGCAACCGCACATCCGATTGACAGGCGATCTTATTTGCTGAGTGTCCCATCCCCCTACCCTGTATGAGACCAATGCCGAATCACTTTGGTGCTCACCACGGCGTGTGGCGCGTGCCGCGTGAGGGTATCGGAATTAGTCTTCTCACAAGAACTCCGCAACGGCTGGGCCGATTGTGTTCAAATTTGGGGTCTGGTTAGGAACCCATCAACTGCAGCCTTTCCACAAGTTATGGGTAGGGTGTCCTTGCAAGTGCGCACGTGCACACCCCTATTCTATATCTCAGGAATAGCTGGGTCGAATGTGTTATAATTTAGTGTGTGGCTAGGGACACATTTGCTACGAGCGTTCCAGAAGTCATGGGTGGGGTGCATCTGCACGTCACGTGAGCATGTGCACACCCATTTTCTATACTTCGGTAACGGCTGAACCAATTGTGTTCAAATTTGGTGTGTGGCTTGGGGCCGATTAGCTACCAGCTTTACATAAATCAGTGGTGGGGTGCATCTGCACGAGTGTACGTACACATTCCTTTTCAATATCTTGGAAGCAGCTGAGCCGATTGTGTTCAAAGTTTGTGTGAGGCTAGGGAACCATTAATTACAACCCTTCCACAAGTCATGGGTGGATTGCATCTGCACGTGTGCACGTGCACACCCCTTCTCTATATCTTGGAAACGGCTGAGTCGATTGTGTTCAAAGTTGGTGTGTGTTTAGGGACCTATTAGTTACGAGATTTACGCGAGTCAGGGGTGAGGTGCATCTGCACGTGCGCACGTGCACACCCCTTCTCTATATCTCGGCAATGGATGGGTCGATTGTGTTCACATTAAGTGTGTGGTTAGGGACCCATTAGCTACGAGCTATACACAAGTGATGGTTGGGGTGCATCTGCACGTGCACACGTGCACACTTTTTTACATCTTGGGAACGGCAGGTCCGATTGTATTCAAATTTGGTGTGTGGTTAGGGACACATTAACTATGAGCTTTGCACGAGTTGGGGTAAGGTGCATATGCACGTGCGCACGTGCTCACACCTTTTCTATATCTCTGGAACGGGTGGGCCGATTGTGTTCAAATTTGTGGGACCATTAGCCACGAGCTTTACACAAGTCAGGGGTAGGTGCATCTGCTTCTGCACGCGCGCACGTGCACACCCATTTTCTTTATCTCGGACGTCTGAGCCAATAGTCGGTGCAAATCGCGTCGGCAATCTTTAAATGGTCATGCCGCATTTTTTCAAGTAATTTTACTAAGAATTATGCCACGTCCAGAATGCACCCCTGGTTGGCGATTTCAGTATAGAGGTTAACTTCGTTTTACATTTACTAAGAGCGCGCTCGCTCGTTAATCGCCTACCACGGCGTCTTACTGGTAATATAAACGGATTCGTATACGGATTCATATACGAATCCGTATTCGCGTACGCTTCGATTTCGTTCAAACTCACAACAAATGTACTCTATGGTGAGAGCATCTCACCAGTGTAATATTACCCCGGTACACGAAACCGTTTGGTCCCTAGAAGTGATCAAATACAAAATCGGATTTCGGCGTACCTTTCAATTTCGTTCAAACTCATACCAAATATACCCTATGGTGAGAGAATCTCTCCAGTGTAATATTTCCCCGGTACAATAAACCGTTTGGCCGTTAGAGAAGGTCAAATAAAAATTCGGATTTTGCGTTTGGTATGAGCTTGAACGAAATTAAAAGGTCCGCCGGAAATCGCCGGAAATCCATTTTTTTTATTTGACCATTTCTAGCGGCCAAAGGGTTATGTGTACGTACTGGGGTAATATTGCACCGGCGAGATGCTCTCACCATAGGGTACATTTGGTATGAGTTGGAACGAAATTGAAGGGTGCGCAAATCCGTATACGGATCCGTATACGAGAACGGTTATATTATCATGGACGTGGTTGGACAAAGGTTTTGAGTCGATTCAACTCTGACTTCTTTACCTTTACTCCTGTATCAACTCTGACTCAAGCAAGTGGTGATAGTTTGATGAGTTGACTCAATCTTGAGCCGACTTTTTTTAGTCAACAACACCACAAGTTAACCGTGGAGGTGCGGTCGGAGATATTTTTATGTCTTTCCTTTCCGCATAACGTCATAACATAGACGCAAAGATAAATCTGCCAAATCTCGAAAGAAAGAAAATAAAGTCACTAAGTTATCTCATTGCACTCAAGAGAGTGAGTCGACTTGACTTTTTCTTGAGCAGCGTCCAGGTGATTCAATCTCTCAACCAACAATCCATGTGACTTTCACTCTAACTCAACTCAACATCTAAATTTTCCTAGCTGTCTCTACTCTGAGTTCTTAGCTTAAACCATTTGAGTCAGAGAAGAGTCAAATTTGACTCCACGACTCTGAGTGGAACACAACCCTGCTTATTGGACAGGTAAAGCCATTGTTACAACAAATATTGGCAATCGAACAAATTACTGCCCTGACGAATTCCGGACTTCTTCACTTACTACAGCCTATTTGAACCGCATAATCCTAATTATCATAACATGACAAGCATCTATCAGATTACATATATTAAATGAATGGAGCTAGTTTGTATACATATTTATCCATCTCGTTCTAATGTCAACGAAAGAACAGAGATCCTGAACGGAACGAACGATGAACAGTCAGCCATAAACAGTCCTGAGCTGGAGCAAGAGTTTGCGCCGATCGAAAATATCGACATCGCATTGTCTAACTCTTAGGGCAGTATTCCTTACATCTCACATGTACAAATCTCCTGTAGTTCCGGGTCAGCCCGGACTGCACGAAGGCGGTGCACACCGCCCGGTGGCAGAACCGCTCCGAATCACGGGGCCGAGAACGTCTTCAGCAGGTTGTTGCGGACGTTGGTGATGATGCGGAAGGCCTCGGCGGCCTCTGGACTGCTGTTCTTGTCCGGATGCAGCATCACGGCCAGCGTCTTGTAGGCCTTGTTGACCTCCTCCTTGGTGTAGCCCGGCCGCAGCCCGAGCTTGTCCCAGTCGTTCGGCGCGCTGTAGATCCGCCGGAGCCAGGAGGCGATCGAGGCGCCACCTGGCGTCGGCGCTGGTGGCGCCGCCTCTCGGTGCCGCCCGCCGGCCGCCGCCCGCACCGCCCTCTGGAAAAACTCCCCGAACAGTAGCTGGACGCCGGCGCCCGAGCTGGCCGACACCTGGAAGTGAGGCGCGCCGAGCCGCGCCGCCCAGCGCTCGCCCTCCTCGACAGTGACGTCACGCGGGCTGAGGTCGGTCTTGTTAGCGGCCACCACCAGCAGCGGCGCCCCGCCGTCCTGTCCCACGCCGGCCTCCCAGCCCAGCTCCACCAGCCACTCGTCCAGCGCCGAGAAGCTGTCACGGTCCGTGACGTCATACACCAGCAGGACAGCCGTCATGCCGGCGTAGAACTCACAGCGGACGTCGGCGAACAGGCGTCGGCCGGACGTGTCGAAAATGTGCACCCGGGCCTCGACGTTATCGACGGTCAGTCTCGTCACGCCGTAGTCGATACCGATGGTGGGTAGGTACTTGGGCACGAAGCGGCGCTCGCAGTAGCGTTTCACCAGACAGCTCTTGCCGGTCTGACAGCTGCCCAGCGTCAACACCTTCACTCGCACCATGTGGTTCATCCTGTCTGAAACCAGAGCCGGAGGAGGGGTCGGTTCATTGGTTGAAACCAGAGCGGGAGGTGGGCGGACACCATTATTGTTATCTGCGTGCCATGTTAAGTGGTTCTATAGTACTCGCTTGAATTTTTTATAAGGTCGATACGTCCCTTGAAATATATGAAAATGATCGTCCCGAGGTTTGTAAGCGCATCTGTGGCAAAATAAGACTGGAGTTTCGTGGGTTCCATTTCGTGAAATGACATGGTATCTCGTGTAAACAACTTCAAGCGAAAACAAGGTGTCATTTATCTCCGGGAAAAATGTTAATCAAAGCGTGGGTTGTACAGGGGGAGAACCACGCCCCGTTGGAGGGGAACGGCCCTCTCCTCTCATTTTGGGATACCTACGGAACTAATGCTAGTATCGTCATGAAACTTTGTATACCCCTTTCCACATCGATATTGCACGTACTGACAAAACAAAAGAAACGAGCTCATGATAGATCTACCGAAAGTAAGGTCAGGGTGATGTCGGGTTCACCGATTTTGATCAAAAATAAGGTTTGCAAAAACACTGCCAAACGCACAGTTTTTTTATCGATCAAACGTGCTCTTTTTTCAAAGACCACAGTATAAACAATACTTTCGAGCATACATCTGGATTTTTCGGGATTTAAAATTTCTTGATTTTTCAGAAAAGAAGTAGAGTTCCACTTTTGGAAAATGCATTTCTATCAAAATAGGCAAAACCGGAATATATGTTACACACACCTGCTTCATAAATCTGAGTATCGGTTGTAAGTCGATGTCTTCAAAAATGACTGAGTAACGACCTTCAACTGGAAAGAACGGACATTTTTTAACATTACTGACCATTTCATGCATTTCCGTTTTTCATTTATTCCAGTTTGTATGGAACATCACTTTTCTATTGTAATTTGTATCGTTCCAGACAATTACGTAACACAAAAAATGCATTACAGCGACTAATGATCGAAATATATGATAATAATAATATTATAATATAATAATAATATAATAATTAATCTATTTGTCTTTTTAACCTTGTGCCTTTCTACGACGTTGCTCTGACCTAGGTATGACCAGCAAAGGTCAAAAGCTTAAAACGGTACTTGTGTCAGGGACACGATTTATACCGATACATTGACTACATATGTGTTTAATGTACAACGCGCGGCAATCCCACCCATCGAAAAAAGTTAAAAACAAATTATCTTGGACTTGACCTAAGACGTCATCAGTGACCTTAAGATAAAATAGCGCATGAGTTCGGAAAATATCGAATGCCATTGGACCTCTTTGAAATAGGCCCAGTAACTTCGGAGATCATAAAGGGGAGGTGAAACCGGAAATGGTACTCCAAAGGCGGACAGGGGTCGGAAATAGCCTAACGGGGCGCGGGCTAAGTGTCCAATGATTTGTAAACGGTGATGAATAAATATGTGCCAGAACGGTACCTCCATCGTCTTTGTTATATGCTAACCATATTATTAAAATATCATTTCTGACATCCATGCAACAATCTATATCTAAATATTACTCTGTTTTATCATCTTAGATGGCGGACTATCTTTTAACATAAGAAGCCCAGTTTATGTTGAAATGAGTGCATTCAGAAAATGTTGGCAGCTCTAGAGAAAATGTCCAAACTCGCTGAACACCCACCTTGGCCCGCAAACATACACGAACGATGCCGTGCATACTGTCTTTGGAGCTTAGCACTAACGTTGTTTTGAGGTTTCTTCGTATATTAGCAAGATCTTGGAAATAAATGGTCTTGTGTTGAAACATTGATATTGCACAATTAACTATTGTGTCCGTATTGCTACTCCAGATAACCAGACGCAGTCTACCGTATTTAATATAATCGAAAAGTAAAGTAATTACTCACTGCTATTCCTTCACACAAATTCACTACTCTCAGAAGTCAGTAAACGATTGACATCAAACACGTCACAGAGTATCGCGAAATGTTTCGTTTGATTTGTTATTTCGATGACATTTCTTTGACCGATGATGCTGTCATTTTTACTTTTAATATGCTCAAATAACTGCAACTGTTATAACGGCACCTCTAGTGTACCCATATCTTATTATAAGTAACTGTATTACCTATGTAGATGAAGTCACTTTCTTCTTACCACTGCATAAGGGAAGTGTGTCTACAGTTTTGTATCGCCCAAAAGTTTTTGTTCACAAAAAGTAGCAATTGATTTCACTTTTGAACATGATAAAATTAATATGTAGGCCTCAAATAATTTAATTTTCGCCTAAATTGTTTCGGCTTACTCCGGTTTAGATATCAATGAAAGCGGCGTTTACTATGGACAAGTTTCACATTGTGAGTTTTTTTTGCTTAAAATTAATTAAATAAATTTAATATACTCAACTTCGACGATTTTGCCGAAAGACGCGTAGTATCAACGAAAATAATTTAGTTAAGGTTGTATACATATCTTGATTAAAAAAAATGTTTTGGATGCCGTGATGACACGGATGAGTATTTGGTTCAGTCTTGTACAGTAGTTACTGCAGCTTCGATTAAGAACAGCAAATGCAACACAAATATTTATTAAGATTTCGTTACGTCAATAACAGTGGCATTAAATATTGTAAAATGATACTTTCCATTCATTTATATGTGAAATTTGGCATTAAAACATACAAAACTCACCATTCACCGTGCCACGACGGTTCGTTGCTGGCATTGTGGATGACCGAAGCACGAACTAATGACTACCTACCTGTCGCAGAGCCGGAAGGGGAAGGGGCTTATGAAATGTCGAGACATGAGGGGTAATACTCCGGCAGTACCCCCGATTGACGTCCTCTCGCCCTGTCAAGTGGGAAAGAGTGGGTCCCAGGCGCCACAAGGCCAACGTACCGTGGATTCTAGCAGTCCTGGCAGTCCAAAGACGTACTGGTGGATCATGCTTTTCGAACTCAACAACCACTTCAGCATTCATCTATAAATGTCTTTCACTTCATATGAACTTCAACTTCTCTTGCGCAACTGTAGAGGCTATATAAGCTATTATTTCTGGTCCTTGTTGTTGTTAAAAAAATGGCCTTGTTCTTTCCGTCAGGGAAAAACATATTGAAGAATGAATGACTGAACAAACTACGCAATGTTCCTTCACCATACGTTTAAGAATATATTTGCGGAATCAAATCAGTTAAAGGCTGAAACGCTTATCTGTACTAGGTAGCATTTTTAGCATAAATTGCGAAGGCACTCTGAAACGCTCAACTTATGGAATGAAAACCGCGTGATTGAAGCGTGCTATGGGTTTAAAATAAATCACTGGCACGAGACTTAAGTTGACGATGTACGCTGGGTACGAAGTAAACATTAAAGTAAACTTCTTAAGATAAAAACAATAAAATAAGCATATGATGCAGGTAAAATAGAACGACGATGTAAAATGGATGACTCCGCGATTTAGTTTATCTTTTTATGTGGCGCTACCATATTGGTCTATTGACATCCTTACTCGCTATCCTATTTGCCTATTGTTTGCAAGGCAGTGACGTTATTTGGGTCACCATGACTATGGCAGCTGAAGCGATGACATCCCTCGTTTGGATGCTCATCCGTGAATGTGATGTCACAAGGCCAGCACACATAAATATAGGTATTATTTGTATCGTATTTAGAAACCTTTTTGACAAAAATGAGCATAAACCTCGTACTTTTCATGAAAAAATAGCATTCAATCTTAATAAAAATAATATGAGTACGTGACATGAAACTTGTCCATTGTGAAGGCAAACAACCAAAAAAGAAGTAATGTTATATGGCGCACGTAAGATATTTTATGACCGTGACGACGAATGGAAATTGTAAACAAACAGTAGAAGCTGAACCGAGGTTCTGTTTGAATGCTGCTATCAGCGCTCACAAGCTGTTTTGGCAAAATGTGATTGGTTTACGCTATCGGTACGTTGCCAAGTTTGCATCGAATTCTGGTGGTGATAGCATGCTGGGGTAAACCCACTAATTTTGTATTCTATACCTAAGCTGGGGTAAAATGAATACCTCATCAACTAAGGTTATAACCAGAGAGATGCAGTTATGACATGATTCTGAAAAATATGCATTACAATCCATGCGCGCACACAGGATTTTCGTAAGGGAGGGGGGCGACCTCGAAGAGGGCCCCATCCGCACATGAGGGCCCCCTTGCCAGAGACGAAACATGAAGATCAAAGGGCCCCATCACGCTTCCAAAGAGGTCCCTCATGCAACCAAAGGGCCCCACGCCACCAAAGGGCCCTCATGCCACCAAAGGGCCCCTCATGCCACCAAAGGGCCTATCATGCCACCTAAGGGCTCCTCTTGTCACCGAAGGGCCCCTAATACCATCAGAGGGTCTCTTTACGCCACCAAAGAGCCCCATCTTGCTGCCATAGGGCCACATCATACCGCCAAAAGGTCTCATAACGCTACCAAAAGACTCCTTCATACCGTCAAAGGGCTCCATCACGCTTCAAAAGAGGCCCTCATGCAACCGTAGGGCCCCTACTAGGTCTACTAGGGCCCCCCTTAGGTGCCCCCATCACAGCAATAACTGGCACCATCACGCCGCCAAAGGGACGTCTAACGTCACCAAAGGAGCCGCTCAAACGGTCTTTAGACCGCCTCCACCCATCGGGCCATTTCAGAAGGGCCCCTGATTTTCGTAAGGAGGGGAGGGGGGGGG
>JARFNZ010135963.1:0-10854 GCA_031763405.1 Balanus nubilus
AACCGTTGTAATGACTCTGAAATCGGAAGAGCCACGTTGTGGAGATTTTTATGAATACATACATACATACATACATATGAGATAAGATATAACACTAGAATTACAAGTTTCACAAAACACCGAGAAAGAAGTCTTCTAAGGCGTCTCCCAGATGTCTCCCTATCACCCCAGGAACCTTTCAAGCCGCAGGAAGGCAACTTTGTGCGGGGCGTTACTCCCTCAGTTATCGAGTCATCGGGACCTGAATATGCCGCAATTACGGTATGCAGTGGCGGTGTCCTTGTAGTTCATAGCCATAGCGCGTCTTAACACGCGTTCTGGAGGGAGGGGGTAAAATAGGCCCCCTCATGTTTTTCGAGCATAGCGAAAAAACGGCGGCGTGCAGTGCTAGCGGCTGCTCCTAGTTCCCAAATTTCGTTATTCTAGTTTTCATAGGAGCTGAGATCGTAGGGGGGCAGATTCTGCCCCCCCCCCCTTCCAGAGCGCTAAATTCGGAGACCCTCTCCAGAGCGCGTGTTAAGCCGCCAGATACTACTACGCATTGCTCACGAATGATTAGGTAAACATGAGTAATGCCTGTGTTTTCTCCGAAGTTTGTCACCCCCTGATTGTCCTCTTGCTCAGTGCAAGTACAGGTGTGAACACCGAGCTCAAGAAGCAAAATGCTTCAGAAAAAAACTCTGGTAGGTAGGAAGAAACCGAAAAGCAGTAGAAAGCTGCTTAAAAGCTATTTCACTGAGGTTCATCAGATTTGAGCTCATGTTAATATTGAAGGTTCCAGATGTCATAAGGAGGAAAAAAACGGGGAGATCACGTACTTGACCTGACCTCAGGTCACTAAATGTATAGATATCGAATTAAAATTGTGCACGTATATTAGCTAGTTGTCTAAAAGATGTGTTCCGGGTTTTCCAGTAATTTGTAATTTGAAAATTGTATGAGTCAATGAAGAAGAAAAGTTTTCAATATTTTGGAAATAAGAATAAAAATTAAAGATTGGGGATAGCCATCCTTAAAAAACAGTTTTCTAATTACACCTGTTTTGTTCACTTGTTTTCAAAGAAGCAACTATTTACCAGCTATTAACCATGCCATGATTGTAGACGCTGCTCATTCCCCAAAACTGGTCCCGGACCCACCTATGATGCAATTTTTTTTATTGAAAAAATGGATGCGGCATTCAATGCTGAGAAAATTCACCAAATTTGGCGATCTTATGTTGATAATTAAATGTACAGTACACGGAAAAACCGCCATTGGGCCCATTCGTCCTCCCCCGAGAGTAACAGGGTTCAGGCTGCCAAAAATGTCGACGTTGAGCCAATTCATAGATATGCGAGGCATTTACAGGTTGTTATGCTTTGCCATACTTTAAAACTAAATAGGAACAGAATTGAGACATGGCGTAATAAGCTTGTGCATTTATGATGTTGTCCGATAGCTTTCCACTCTGAACTTCAGTGCAACTCGCCAGTAGCATGTGGTCGTGTCTGGGCTGGCAAATGGCCTCTAAACGCTCGTGATTTCCCACAGACAACACAGTTTATAGACCGCCGACTGCGAAAGGCCATCAGGAGTCAACACTATACCTATCAGTTAGCGAACTTTAACTGACTTCATTAACGAGTGAATAGCACGAAAACGCCACCAGAAACGACGAGGAACTCCGCGACTACAAAATCGATACCCCTCCAGTGAGCTGAAATCCTCGATGGCGAACTAGTCAGCATTTTATCAGGGACATTTACCGGCTAACGCTTTCCTCTTCCCATATTGATTTTCTGCTACACTATTTGCTGCTTTTCCATTATTTTTTTCAGCTTCAATTTGCTGTCCTCACGCCATGGTTAGGGGTGAGGTGCCAGGCTTGAACGATGATACTGGTTAGTTTTAATTGGTGCAATGAATACGAAGGTTATGTCGGAGGTGGTAGAGCTAGACTATCATAGAGAGTGCCGATAGCTATATGACAAAAACTCTAGAAACAAATGTAGCATAGCTAATCTAAGCCCAACAAAAACCCACACACAAGTTAAAATAGTATTTTGATGCTTATGCACTTACTTCCCATTTATCTCTATTGCCAGTGACACTTCAAGCGATGATATACTGCTGCCAGTCTTCCATTTATGTATAGTGGTGCGTACAAGCATTGGAACGTTTAATGAACAACAGTCTGGAAACGTAACGGGTCACGTCGAGCGGGTCAGAGACATTCCCACTTAAAACTACAATTTGACAAGTGATAGGCGGTTTCTCTCGTCTAACCAGTCCCGTCCCTTAAAAATTGTCCTCAATCGTTGGCAATATTAATTTAAATATGTTTTCGTAGCTACATTTTTTAACTGTCCTTTACTTTTTTTAATTTTACATAGCATCAAAATACTATTTTACTATCCGTTTCTCGTATTTACATACTTAACACTCGCACTGAAGGGGGGGGGGGAGGGGAGCAGCGCCACCTGCCCCTCTATGAGCTCAGCTCCTACAAGAGGAAAACATAACGGAATATGGTTGGTAGGTATTGGTAGATATGGCCGGTGGGAAACCTGTTTTATGCATTTTCGTGACCCTAGGTCACTATCTTGATGGTAAATGAGGTCAAATGCGGTCAAGTTTGTTATATTAGAACTTAGCTAAAAAAAACTGGCATTGCCTCGGGAACTATGTCAGGTATAGGACGAAACCGAACAAAAGCAATCGGAAGTACTCGGAACGTTTTTTCTTCGCTCAAGTGCTTTAGACTTAACCTTAGGTTAATAGAATAATGGTTATCAAAAATTAAAATGGCTACTTTTTTGCAAATCGTTTGTAGTGAATATTTTTTACCTAATAAATATAAGATAATAATGTTTACACCATCGTTTTAATCTGGTCAATGTGCTTTGAAGCCTGTTATTACATTATTAATATGCTAAATATACTATGAAAATGGTAAAGTCAATTACACAACTTGACATAAGGTCAAGATCAAGGTGACCAAAGAAGACTACGTGACATACGTGGGACGTGTCGTAACAAAACAAACACATTGGTACAGGCTCAACTTCTTTTTATAATATTCTGTCGAGAGTTATTGACAAAAAAGTGTTGTGACCTCAGATGACCTCGGTTAATCTTGCATGGTGTACTGATAAAAAATTGCACCTTGGTCATCAATGATGGTCTAAGTTGACATGATCCTGCAAAAAATTATACTGATCTGATGCTTATCTAATGAGAAGGAAGGAGTTCATTTTTCCTCCATTGACTTATAATTGGGAGGTCACAAAATTGATCTGACCTCAGGTCACCAATATCGAAAAT
This sequence comes from Balanus nubilus, assembly GCA_031763405.1. Lineage (NCBI taxonomy): Eukaryota > Metazoa > Arthropoda > Thecostraca > Balanomorpha > Balanidae > Balanus > Balanus nubilus. The sequence continues at coordinate 3,307 of JARFNZ010135963.1, forward strand.
ATGAGATACACTCCTTTTATATATGTATCATCTTGCTAAGAAAATTCACCAAGTTGGCGATCTTAGGTTGAATATGAAATGTACAGTATACGGAAACCCTCCAATGGGCCCATTAGCTCCCCCCACCCTCCGAGAGTAATAGGGTTAAGGCTGCCAAAAAAGTAAAATAAAAATTTAATAATAAAGTTTGAAAGCGATCTGCCAAAAATTGATCACAGTATACATACAGACATGTGAAGTGGCCATTTCACATGTCGATCATGTGACCTGATGTGGTGAACTGACCTGGGATGACCCAAGGTCAAAGCTTTCACATAATGTAAGTAATTCAATTCCAAACAGGTATGCAAAAAACAGCGGCGTTTTCGCTATGCTTGAAAACCCGGAGAGGTTGGATTTCACTCACGCCTACCCCTCTCTAGTGTGCGGAAGTACCTATTTTCCTAACAAGGTACGGTACGTAAAAACGCAAAATGGACGACAGTACGTAAAAACGCAAAATGCACGGCTAAAGGCGATTTCGCATTGTTGATGCGACAAAAAATATCCCAATGAAGATTGCAAACCATTCACGGCGAACTTTTCAAAACAGACTGATCTGTTAGAATAGGAGAAACTGGCTCTATTCCTTATCAAATTCTAGTTTGTTTTAGGTGAGAATGTCCCTTGAAGTACGTAAATACGGATAATGCACAATTACCGACAATCTTAGAGATGTGGTTACGAAGAAACGGAACTCCAAATGAAGATTGAAAACGATTTAAGGTGAGCTTTAACAAACGGACGGGACTGTCAGTATAGGAGAAACTGACTCTATCACTTCATCTTTTTGTTTCGTTTTTGGTGGGAGTGACCCTTTATATTTAGGGAGCATTCCCGGCAGGTAGGTAATTGACTCCACTAGTATTTACATACAAGCCACCACAAATCCCTTCTACCGTGGTTATAACGGCTATAATCCGGCACCAACGGGTTATGTGCCCGTGCATAGATGACATAAACTACCAAGTAGTTCCAAGTGGTTGTTCATGTTATCTATGGTCCGTGATATTGTTCCTTCGGCCAAAGGATCGCGTTGATCTCAACTTACATTTTTCTCCCTAGATGGCACTAGTAGTGCGCGCCTGAAAGTATACTGCACCGCACGGCTTGAAGCCCAGAACAGCGTCGACACTCCACAGGCGTTATGAGAGTTAGGTAACGAGTACTTTCAGTTATGAAAGGGAGTAATCATACACAAGCAGGGGCGTCACCACGAAATTTTGAGTGCGGGGGCCAGCCAGGTATATGGGGAGCTAGCGAGGGGTCTGGGGAGGCCGGCGCCATGGGGCTAATGTTAAAATCCTTCGAAACCTGGGGGGCCGGAGAGGGTATTGAGCGAACCTGGGGGGCCGCCCCCCCCCCCCCCCCCTCCCGTGGCGACGCCCCTGTACACATGCACCTGATGCCCAGAACCACGGCCCCTTGCATCGATATTCAAAAGCTTAAGGATGAAAGAAGACTAAAAAGCATAAGACTGAAAATAAAAGACTGCAAAAATAGCAGACAAGAAGTAGAATTTCATATCGAACGAAATAGGTACCTCCACCACCAATCACTCATCGCGAAGTCAACAGTCCATTGCGTAGCGATGGTGAGTGAGCCCCTGGTGGCCGTGCGGTTGGTGGCGGTACCGGCCCGGCGCAGTGGCGCCCCCTCGGCGGACCGTCGGCACCAGTTGCACGGCCGCCACCGACCCAGGACGCCATCTGTTGAGCGGTGCCGTCGGCGGTTGCAGCGGCGGCGGCGGCGGCGGCGGCGGCGGCGGCGGCGACTGCAGTCAGGCGATGGCGATGTTGGTGGAAGGGTACACTGGGAAGCGGCTGCGGCCCGACGACGTCGTTGAACAGCCGGTGAGTACCGATTTGTACCCCGGCACCGCGAGGTGCTCTGTGCGGTACAGGCCTCGTACCAGGCAGGGTACCGGTCCGGATACTACGTGGGGTACCGTTTCGTACCTGGTGCCGCCCGTCTCCGTAATTTGCTGAGTAACGCGAGGTAATCTTTACGATGCTCCTCCACACCCGGCACCTCGCGGTTTTTAGGACAATGCCTCTCCACCCCAGTACAAGGAACGTCCAACCCAGCACAACGTGGTGAACAGTATGGTACTACTCCTGGTACCGCGCGGTAACCTGCAGGACACCACTCTGTACACATGTGCTGGTACAGCTCGGTACACAGGTGCGGCCCAATCGATAATGAGGTTGAATCACACGATACTCAAGTAGGGGATTCCTAACTTATTTACACAATACACACCGACCGTGAGAGTATGCACGGAAGAAGCGCCATACGCCAACGCGGTTCACAGCCACAGGGAACATTTATTTGCGACATTTCTGAGAATAGATCAGCTCAAGGAGCAAACTCAATCTTTGATCCCCAAGTACAACTCGAGGAATATTTGATTGAATACACATTGGATTACGCCTTTATGGCGGACATACTGCGACGTTCAGCCGGCATCTTCTGGTCCAGAACAGACGCCCTTGGCTCTGTTCTTCGTCACGATCCTCGAGTTACGGGGGCAACGGCCCGGCTGCGCGGCCAGGTCCCGTTGCCTTAATGTCCGGCCAGGTTGCACTGCACCGTCTCTGCACCGTGCACGGTGCACATTGCTCAGCCCGCCTTCCATGAGGCGGTGAGACCGGAGATGGCGGCGGCGGCAGCGGTGATGGCGACAGCGGTGGTGGCGGTGGCGTTGGCAGCGGTATTGGTGATGGTGGTGGTGGTGGCGGCGATGGCAGCGGTGGTGGCTGTGTCGGTGGTGGCGGTGGCGGTGGCGGTGGTGGTGGCGGTGGCAGCGATATTGGTGGTGGTGGTGGTGGTGGTGGCAGCGGTGGCGGTGGCGGCGGCGCCGACGGTGGCGGCGACGGTGGCGGTGGCGATGACGATGGCGGTGGTGGTGGCGGTGGTGGCGAATAAACAGAGAGATAGTGAGCGGTACATGGCAGCTAGAGGTCACCTGCTGAACCCAGAGAGATGCATGAGCTCACCCCCCCCCCCCTCCTCTTCCTCCTCCGCGAGTGCAGGAGAGGTGGAATCCCATGCGGTTCGGTGTGCCGCGGGTCACTCCAGGTCGTGTTGGAACGACGGTGTCACGGTGTCATGGGTGATCCCGTGACACCGCCGGCCTCAGGAGCGCCCCCTGGCCACCACAGTGCCGACAGGGGTGACACGAATCACAGGGCATAGGTCACAGACTGGTGAGGTCATGCAATACGGGTCACAGAGACCGTTTGTTCATGTTATTACGTCACAAATGATGTAACGTGCGAAGAGCTTCGACTTTATTGCTTCAAAAGATAAGTGGTGGCTCACTATCCGAGTCCCCAGTTCACAGACAATTCTCCTGGATCCCGGATCATCCGCGACTCAACCAGTTTTGCACGTATCTCGTATTGTCATGCTCTCACCCCATTAACCTAATGCCATGTGGGGAGATATTTATTTACCTCCAGGCTACCAGCCACCATTACTCAAGCACGAATCACTAACGACAGCTGCAGCTTTTCACACACACCCATTCGGTGTGGACACTGCGCTAATGGCGCCAGATGGCTCTCCGGGGTGGTTCCGCTTGGTGCATCAACACCAGGAGCCGCCCCCCCCCCACCGCCTCGGGGGGAGGGGCGGCATGTCGCGTCATTCAGGGGCCATTTCCTGTGTATTTAGCATTTACTGTCCATATACATATTCTGTCAGTCCCAGCTCCACTACAGAGGCGGCCCACGGCAGCGTCCGTCTGAGACTTCGCTACGGATTTCCGCTATGTCTACGAATATTTTTCTGCTCGGATGTGAACCCATTCCCACTATGCCTGACGATGTTTTTTGCTGTGTTGGGTCGGTGCGCATTGTTACCTGTCTCGTACTGTCGTCAGTATTCGGGGCACCTGTGACGCCTGTTTTTGTATTCCGGTGGATGGTGAACCGCGAGACATCTTGGTGTCGCGTTTTTTTCTGCTATTGGATGTGCGCCGTGAAAAAACACGTTCCGTTGACGAAATATTAAGTCTGCTTAGTCAAATGCAATGCAAGGCCCTAAAACGACGTCAAATACAATACTTGTCAATCGTTGTATAACTAAATTGAATTATCTCACCCTAATTTACCAAAAATAAATCGTATACTTGCAGAATTACGTTACAGGCAGAATTGCGGACCTCGCCGTGCGAGATGAGGCCGACGGACAGATAGAACCGACTGCGCGGCGTGCTGCCGTCTAGTACCGCGGCCCCCAATACCCAGGTGTGGGAATGGTGCCACTATTTTGCCGGCTCAGCGAGCTAAGCACTCCCAGGCGGCTTTTAATGCTGCGCACCGCTCCTGAACGACCGAGTGGTGGGCCCGGCCCTGCCTGGCGGCCGCCGCCAGACGTGAGGGAGGGAGGGAGGCTGCTGACTGCTGACTGACTGCTGAGCTGACCCACACGGCAGCCAATCAGAGACGGCCATACCGACCTCACGACTGGCCCCAGACTACTATACCAACCTCACGACGGTTTCAGACTGTCATACCAACCTCACGACGGGTCCCAGGCTACCATACCAACCTCACGACGGTCCACAAACTGTCATATCAACCTCACGACGGGTCCCAGGCTACCATACCAACCTCACGACGGTCCACAAACTGTCATACCAACCTCACGACGGGTCCCAGGCTACCATACCAACCTCACGACGGTCCAGAGACTGTCATACCAACCTCACGACGGTCCAGAGACTGTCATACTAACCTCACGACGGTCCACAAACTGTCATACCAACCTCACGACGGTCCACAAACTGTCATACCAACCCACACGGAAGCCAAAGGGTGTGATGTCGGCCTCGCAGTGCAGGTGTTAGCGACTCTCATCGTCTTGGATATCGACCCAGCAACACGTACTAACGACTTAGCGACATCATACCAGCTCTGGTAATGACATGTCCGATGCTAACGCGACATGTCCGACGCTCACACCAGGTGTCCCACTGCTATACCGATCTCGCATTGGGTCCCATTGTCATCAATGTCATACCCCTCCCCCTTCATCGGGTCCCACTACCATATCGGGCGGGCACGGGTGCAATGAAAGACTTGCTTTACGAACCCACCCAGGGTCAGTCGCCACCCAGACTCCGACTTGTTTCTAAGTCAGCGGGCTGAGGCGGAGAATGCGTCATTGTTGATAGTCCAAGTGTCCTAGACAAATCGGCGACGTTGACATAACGGTCAGAAAGGAGACGCTTTAGTCTACACCGGAGGTCTAAGCTTTTTCGGAGCTTTTCAGTGTTAAGTCATCCAAAGTAGAGGGTAGGTACAATTTAGCTCATCCCTGCCATTTTGAAATATTTGGGCGTTGACGTCATCGGCAAACAAAGTAGCACGCAATAATCCGTGTGTGATACACTGTCTCGCTTGTATGTTTACCTTGTTTGTCCCGATCACTTATCCTCTATCGTAACGCACCATATCCTCTCTGCACTTGTCAGCGCCCTCCCCCCCCCCCATCCCGCGTCCCCCCCCCCCCATCTCTGCAGGACCTGTGACACGCTCCGCCCGGCTCCGTCGCCGCCATCGCCGTGTAATCGATGTTCTCTTCCGTGCATAATACATGCGATCCGATGTGCCATGCAGCGGGGACCGAGGCCCGTCCTGGAGCTCTGCGTCCATCCCTGGAATCACCCCCCCCCCCTCGCGGCCTCGCTCCTCGGCCTTAGCCCCGCCCCTCAGCCTTAGCCCCGCCCCTCGTTTCCTCCTGAGCCTCTGCAACGGGCGACAGACCGTGGCGGCGGCGGCGGCAGCGGCGGCGGCAGGCTGAGGCGGCGGCCAGCCAGCCGCTTTAGCCGGGGGCGGTCAGCACTCAGCAGTCACGTGACCTGCAGCCGGGCGCGGTGCACCGAAACGCGGTGCGGTCACGTGACCTTGCCGCTGTGCCGGGTCGGGGTGAACGACTTGGTGCCGGACGCCGCTGCTGGTGTGTCCGTGTGTCTGTGTGTCTGTGTCTGTGTGAGCTGGCCGTAGTCAGGTGTGCCGCACATGTCCGGGGCGGCGGCGGCGGCGGCGGGGACACACGTGGAGGGCTCCGTCGTCCTCAGATGGCGCGGGCCGGGCCGGCGAGGTGTCAGTGGAGGTTTATGTGGTGCGCGGCAGTCAGGTAGCGGCCCGCCGGTTGTGACACATAGGAGTGACTCGCTATGCGGCCACGACAGATGGATGGCTGCAGCGACGTGGCACTCCTGTAAATCAGCCGACAAATTGCTTTGTCCGACGAGGCCAGTGAATTGGGGCTTTATTCTTCCAGCATCGCGTCAAAACTGAAATCACGTCACGTTTCATGACATCAACCGAATGGAATTCTGATTTATTATTTGCCACAATTGGGAATAATAATTTGAGAAATATAATAAGATTCACGTATGAAGGTACCAAGGTATCCCGTCTCGATGTCTTTAATTTAACCCGCTGCCGTCCCTCCGCAAAAAGTTAAGTGTTACGAACACATGAAACTTGTTAAATCCAAGTTCTTGGGAGAGTTATAAAGGTGCTGCCGGTGTCTTTGAAGACATTTTTCCCAATCCATGTCTCACCACTTTCAGAACGTTGGACAGTTATCATCATGGTACATACATACCTGTCGCCCAGAGCTCTGATGGCTCGCCACTGCACTGTCACATGGCACTGGTGCATCCAGAACGGTTCATTTTCCAAAGACTCCTGTGGAATGGCATAGCACTAAAGCTGGACGCTTCTCCTGGAGCTGTCCGTGCTGCGAGGCATGTCGCTAGGTACCTAGGCATTGGTGCTCCGTTCATCTCCATCGTTCCAACTCAGTTTCATCACCTAGGTAATCTGAAACACATCGAAGGTCACATTGTGATGTAAAAATATAACGATCAGCCGTGGAGCCTTGTCTGATAACTACAAGCAACTCGATTATATTTCTTTATTTGAAATAATCGTTGTCAGTTTGCAACATTCCTACGTCCGCCATAGGTAGAATGTTTTGTTTCTATCAAATGTTTGTCCCAGATTAAGTCCCACAAATAAGTCCCACAAAGGAGAAAGTTCGCCTTGAATATCGTTCATGGCGCGTTGGACGGCACATGAGTGGCCCGTAATGCAACAATATCCTTGCTGATCGAGGCTAATCGAGCGGACCCACATAGCAATCATTTCCCGATAGGCGTGAGTACGGTGCTATCGCGGCTGTATATATCATCGGCTTTGGCGTCACCAATCGCCTGTAATGCGCAGGTCTACCAGACGCCGTCCCAGGCCATCCAGCTGGGCTCTGTATCGTGTTCTGTACGATAGCGTTGCAGCGTGCTTCCAAACTAGCCCTAGCGAGCTGCGAGGGAACGGCTCTCTCCTCCGCCCAGGAAGGCCCATATCCGCCGCTGTGAGTACCTCCCCTGCATCGACAATCTGACAATCTCTGCTGCTCCCCCTCCCCGCTCCTCCACTCCGGAGCTGGGCAAACCAAACACAAACAGCCGAAGAGTGGCGCCCGCCCGGG
>JARFNZ010135974.1:0-10853 GCA_031763405.1 Balanus nubilus
GACCCCTGCTCGGTGAGAACCGGGCATTACATCAGACCCCTGCTCGGTGAGAACCGGGCATTACATCAGACCCCTGCGCGGTGAGAACCGGGCATTACATCAGACCCCTGCACTTTTCGGAGAGCACCGGGCTCCTGATTGGCAACCGCTATACGGTTGCACAATCCAATTATCTGGCATAATTGGACTTCAAAGTTGTACGACCTGAACACTTTGTGCCGTCTTTCATGAACATCTGGCCTCATCACACCATGAATGGAGACATAATTCAGTCGCAGTTCGCCCAACTGCGGTTACTCCATAAGGCACGCCAGCCGCCACACCACCCTGATCTCATGTTCAACGGAAATCTGTACCCGTTTAGTGCCGAGGTGCGATCGGACGAAATCTCAACAGAAATATGGAGAGCGGCTTCGCGGTAGGGCATCTGATATCTGCACCATGAAGTCAGTCATGAAGACAAGATGAAGTCAATATGAAGTCATATCTGCTCATCAGAGATGCAACTTTACCCGGTGCAACTTGTGTATTTGCTGACACCGCAACAGCACCGTTATAATACAAACAAATACCAGCCTGTACCACGACTCTTATCACATTTACTGGTATATTCACCAGCATATCACATGTACTATAAATCTGAATCCACCATAATGGCGGTTTACACCCACCATACCCACCGCCACCTACCACCCATCATACGGCCTGCCTATTAGTTCAACCCCGCATGACTACCAGCTTTTTAATGGAAAATTACCGACATGCCGGTGATGAGATAGCGAAATATTGCACTTCCACTACAAATATTAGACCACTGATGGTTTTTGCTTCCAACAGACAGACACTATTTCTTGGAATTGTTTTTTATTAGACAAAAATCCTGAGTTGTCTTACGGGGCTGGATTTCCATTGCTGCCTGGTATTGTCGCAACTTGACTCGCTGCTAAACTAGTTGAAAGATCTTCGTGAAAACTTTAGGATACACAGTCCCGATCGTGATATAGGTGCTGACATAGGTCTCCACCCCAGAAAAACTATATTTTTCTTGCAAGTTGTAATCAAACTTACAATGTTAAGTCAACGGTATTTTCAATACTGTTTCTTCAACGGACATTTGCCCGAAAATGAATCGAACAAGGTGACCTAAATAAAAGTGCTTATAACTTTCAGTGTAACCTTTCATAACCTGTAATCTTGCATTATTTTATCAAGTTAATGAAATGACAAGTCATTACAAAACATTATATTAACACATAATAGCCAAACGCATATTTCATGCACCAAGAGAGATTGGTATAAGTTTGACCAAGTTAGAAAGTGTTCACAGTATTTAGGCAACCCGCCCATTTCGTGGCCCCCGTTTTCAGGAGCCGAAACAAGCCACAATGCAGTTCTCAGCTTCCACAGGTATTCCTAATATTTGGCTGAGTTAACGGTTTGCCCTTCGCGTGCGTGCGTCATTACCGTCCGTTAGTCAGCGTTCCGCTCTCGTCAACACTGACACCGGCTGTCTAATGACGGTGTTCTACTGACGTACCCCGACGCAGAGGCCCGAAAGTGGCGTGACACCCTGTGCAGTGTCCTTGTGGGTCCCGCCTCCGCTAGGCATGTCCGGCAAAACCGGCACAATAACAGGCATCAAACTACAAGGCGAGCACCGATGTTGGCGTCACATAGTTCATGAGTTCGGTTCGCTTTGGACTGCTTGAGCGTCAGTTTTCTCTCCAAGAGTAAATGTCAAATTACAACGAACATGACGGAAAAACAGCATTACGATACAGCGACAGTGTTTTTTTTTTAAGTAGGTAGAACATTCTGATTTGAATAACCTCACCGAATTTCTGACCACTCTACAGATCCCTATTTATCCTCCCGACAGTCGATTTCCGGTCCTCTGTCACGCTCATGTTAATCCGGATCTGGTGGCAGTGGCGGATCTACGGTAGGGCAAAGTGGACAATTGTCACCCCCAAACCGCCTGAAATCGTTGGAAATTTACACATTTTCTGATGTAGAAGGATATCTACGCATCTTTTACTAAGGAAAGTTTATTTTAAAACGTGAAGCAATACATGAGGGATCGAAATCCGATGAGTTTTTGGAATTTTGTGAAGCTTTTTTGGGGTGTTGCCCCCTCCCCCCCAAACCGCCGTTCAAGATCCGCCAGTGTCTGGTGGTCGTCGGTCACCGAGCATGTGACGGATGAGACCCCCCCCCCCCGAGGGGTGGCCGTCGGCATGGCATGGGGCCTTCCCGCGGTATGGTGCCGTGTTGCCGAAGTTGGCATCTACAAAGTCATGGGCCGTCACCCGGTCGGCGCTCTTCTTTGGCCCACTTTTCCCTTCTCCTTCATCCCATGGCTCCGCAATGGTCCAAGAGGACCAAAGGGACTTTATCCTCACCATATGACTCTCACGACGAGTTACAATTATGCTCTCTCGTCCTTCTTCCTTTGTCTTTCGCTTCTCATCTCTCTTTCCTGGTTCTGTCTTTCTCTGTGCTATCATCCCACTTCCACTGAGCCCCAGAGACCCTCCAACACTCCGAAACAAAAAGCCAAGGAGGTTTTCTTAAGGCCTAGAGACATGTATAGCGGCTTTCCAAAGAGCCACACTTGGAGCAAAATTGCGCAATATATTTGGTCTTATCGGTGACCGTGCACGTTCAGCGGGAATGCTTAAATGGTTTTCCCGAAAGCTTTTACCCATAATTCACATAATCCGCTATATTCTACAAAGTGCTATATTTATTCAACATAAATCACTAAAAATGGAAGGCGTACGTCTGTGTGTCTGTTTGTCCGTCTGTCTGCCTATCTGTCTGTATGTTTTGTGTATGTCTATCCGTGTCTGTCTGTCTGTCTGTCTGTCTGTCTGTCTGTCTGTTTGTCTGTTTGTCTGTCTGTTTGTCTGTCTGTCTGTCTGTCTGTCTGTCTGTCTGTCTGTCTGTCTGTCTGTCTGTCTGTATGTCTGTCTGTCTGTCTGTCTGTCTGTCTGTCTGTCTGTCTGTCTGTCTGTCTGTCTATTTGATTGCCTGACCGTACCTGTGCAGTGGTGTTGATTGCAATTTCCTGCAGCATAAACCAATTGATCACCGAACCTCCCATGTCAAAGCGCCTTGTGTCGTTTATGTCTGTTAGTTTTAGGCCCTTTCGGTCCGCTCGGACCATATGTATGTAGAATGATGACAAATATGTAGAATGATCACGTTGAGCAAAGTGTGCCCTGCACATTTAAGGACCGGTTATTATTCTGGGTTTATTCTCATTTGAAGGATCTCAGGACAAGCAGGAAGTTCCCTGACAGGAAGTTCCCTGTCTAGCATTATCTTATGGTACTCCGATTGATTTGATGTAGGTAAAATTTATGCCTAAATTAACAAATCAAACCATGACTGGGTACATTAACTTTGTGAGGACGTTAGATGTGTATTAAATGGTTCACATTTTGACATGGGATTTAAACTGAGATAGCAGTTTTGTAGTGCTTGTCAAAAACTGGGTTATGGCAAAATATTTTCTTGCTACGTTTAGTAGTTACGATACGGTAACAAAATGTTTCTGTTGTGACCAACTTTTGAAAGTCGACTTTGGAACTCCTAGTCGGGATATATGGCGTCATACGGGGGACGTCAGATTTGTGTCATCCACCATTGCGCATACGCGTTAACAGAAAACTCTGCTAGAGTATTAAAATTTGTACCCACGGTATAGTCTGTTCCAAAGATAACATCTTGGATAACATGACCTACTTTTCATTACTCACCCTACCTAACTTACTTGTCTGTTCCATTCCAAGCTTACGGTCGAAGTGCTTTTATAATAACAGCATGTGAGTAACCTCAGATAAATTAGTGTCTACCGCTAAAGATCGAGGGCACTTCGGCTACAAATTTTCATGGAGATAAAGCAAAGCAATACTCATTTGTTTATTTGTTTATTTGAAAGAATCGCCAACAGAGAATACTCCATTTACAGGCGGAGTCAATGATTAAAACACATACCACTGCAAAAGCAAACACACTCAGAAGATATACAAATATACGGATAAGCGATCACATTAACAGCATAAAATATGTTCGTATCGCTACTACACTGTAAAAGTAAGATTAAATGTATAACTAGAAATAACAGTAAAAGTAAAAATGACTATGAAATATGTATGATACCTCAGTGATAGAAGAGCCGCTCCTCCACACTACCTGTTCATCGATATGATATACGACTTCACATGACTTCTAAAAGCATGAATACCATCGGCGAACAGGTCCGCGGTTACACGTTGGTTGCTAAGGAAAATATTCATCTCCCTTGGGGTTCAACAAAATAAACCAGCTCTGACGGTGTTCACTCGCGCTCGAGGCACCGTACTTATCTTGGGAATATTTATATTCTTATCGTGAAAGCAAAATTCCATCAATAATATATAACGATAAACTTGAATTATGTATTACGGTAAATAAATAGCATCCAATGTGGACGTACATTTATCGTGTGCTACATTTTCATTAGATAGCAAAGCGTCGTTCCATGACATTTTTGTTTAATTTGCGACTGGACGCTGTGTGTAGGCAGCTACATAAAGGACATGGTGACACCAATGAAGTAACCTGGACCCGTAATTCACCGGAAATGTCAAATGTTATTTTATGGGTTACATTGACATACGAGATGAAATGTCAATCATCTATGAGGGTCACAGTTGCCTTGCATTAGCAATTGTCTCAATTGTTGAATTGATCGTAAGAATTTTAAGCCTTCAAGTTCCTCGGGTAAAATATAAAACACATGAACACACCAGATACACACCAAGTACACACCAAACGCACTAAGAACACATCAAGTACCAGATGTACTAATTTGCTGCAGAAATAGACATTACAATTCTCGTTCGCCCTCGCGAACTAACTTAATTTTTTTAACCGGATGAAAACAATCTTTGGAGTGCGATAAATGAGTGGGACAGTCATTGACAAATTATAACGTTACGTGGACCTAAAAAATTATCCGGAAATGTAGTATATTATTTCTAGCCATTGTAACATAAGCATTTCTCCATTTTAAGCATGTCTTGAAAGACATTTGTCGTAATCTGAAAATGCTGGCAGACAAACGAGTCTAAGTGGAACTGCTATTGAGTCTGGGCGATATATTGCGCATCGCGGATCGAGACTGGGGGCTATGAATTTATAGCGAGACTGCCAATAAACTCTAAAACATGATTTAATTAGAGCTGACCCCAAAGTCGAACAGTCCTGAAGTTTTATCTGATCCAATCTCCATATAAAATCACGTTGTCTGCTGTGTTGGTTGACAGATGCAACTGTTCCTCCGTGGCACATTCTGCAAATGGCGCCGCTACTTGTATGACGTCATTATTGTGCCTGTACACTTGGCTTACTGGAGTGGTCCGGCCCCTGTGTTTGGAACTGATTGGGAGACTAAAAAGTCAAAATAGCAAACAAAGCTGTTTGGACATCAATTCCACAGAAGTCTGAACACATTTTTTTAACATTATTATTTTGTTTCTATGGTTTGTATGCATTTGGAGGACATAACCACCAACTATCGTAAAAGGCTCTTCAATTTGTCACTGAAAAGGACACATTTTTGGCCGACTTCAGTTATTTGTAAGATGGCATACACATGGGTCAAAAAGCTCTCCTTAATTTGCTACTGCACTGAAACGAAATTTGAATGTTTAAATTTAGAAACGATCAAGTATGCAACAAATGTATTGCTGGATTTCTTAGACATTGTATTGAATCTGGATTGTGTTCTTCATTTCCGATCTAAATAAATATTTAGACAGACATACTCACCCTTACCTATTGCCAGTATTCAATTCCAAAGGCCCGCCACGTCACCGGCCAAGCCTGTCACTACCCTGACGTCACCGGCCAAGCCTGTCACTACCCTGACGGCTGGTACCGAGTCTGAGCACATCTGCACACAAACTTTGCAACGGTATGCAAATGCATGTCTAACCGCTTCCTAACTAATATCCAAGTTGTTGGAGTTCCATCGTTTTATTGTGATTTTCTGTAAGTTTCGGACAGAGAGTGGCTCCTGGAAGCCCACAAAGCTGTAATTTGAGTGACATATATGACGCTGTCAGTGTAGGAGATTGTAATAACGGCTGCTATGACAGCATACAATAAAGTGCTTAACGAGAACCCAGTCACTGGGCTGATCCGTGTGTTGCAGTCGGTACGCCTTCCTCATTCACGCGAGCTTCTGAGAAAACGACTGTGCGTTGCAGTCGGTTTCGGCGTCATTGGTCCACTACTTGCATCCGTGAACTAACCTACCTACACACATCTGGTTGCGATCGGCACAGAACCTCCCCTCTCACGGCGCGGCGGTGGACTGGCAGGTGGACTGGCAGTGGACGGCGGTGGACCGGCAGACTGACCTTGAGCATGGCGTCGCGGAGCTGCAGCTTTTTGACGACGCCGGTGCGCTGTCCCGGCTGGGCCCGGCAGTACATCAGCAGGTAGCCGGTGAACTCGCCGTGAATGGTGTCGTTGGGCGGCGGCTCCCATGCCACCTCTACTGAGGTGGACGACAAGTTTCGGGTGTATGTGAAGGTTGGGGCACCGCCAGGACCTGCCGACAACATGGTTAATGTTATCATGGTACCCCGCACTAAGATAGAGCTGTCATAAACGATGTTCGTTATAATTTAGGTAGGTATAGTTTGAAATATGAGCGTAGCTCATTGTGAATTGCATTTTGACAGCAATAAATTGCACGTCAACATCCACAAGAAGACGAAATCTGACTTCACAATCGTACAAATACACGCGTTCACGGTACATATGCATCTTTTCATACTGAATTTAACTGACTAAGGCTGTAAAACGCAAAATGTAAAATAAAATAGGCCAACATTGTTCCGGTATTTCCCCCGGACATGCTGATCAGGCAGTCTGGCAATACACACGGTTTACTCACGTTCTCTGAGCGTATGAACGGGGTAGGACGCCTCGCTGGGCTTGCTGCGTCCTTGTTCATTCACCGATATCACACGGAACGTGTACAAGGTGAACGGTAGGAGTCCTGTGACGTTAGCCCTGGTGGCGTTACCGTTCGTCCGTAGAGCCTCGTCCAGCGCCGGCCAGCTGCCGGTCTCACCCAGCCTGCGGCCAGGTCAGGTCAGGTCAGGTCAGGTCAGATCGGGCCAGATCAGGCAGGCCAGGTCAGGTCAGGTCCTCTGTGTGGTCTAGGGGTATGATGTTCGGCTCTTGGCTCAGTGGCAGTGGGTTCGAGGCAGGGAGGACGCACGTTGTTTGGCCCATGTGCTGCCTCCCAAATTAGGTGCCGCCCCGTCAGCCAGGTGCCGCCCCCTCAGCCAGGTGCCGCCCCCTCAGCCAGGTGCCGTCCCCTTGACCAGGTGCCACCCCCTCAGCCAGGTGCCGCCCCCTCAGTCAGGTGCCGCCCCATCAGTCAGGTGCCGTCCCCTTAATCAGGTGCCGCTCCCATCAGTCAGGTGCCGCCCCATCAGCCAGGTGCCGCCACATCAGCCAGGTGCCGCCCCATCAGCCAGGTGCCGCCACATCAGCCAGGTGCCGCCCCATCAGCCAGGTGCCGCCCCATCCGCCAGGTGTCGCCCCCCCCCCTCCCCAGCTAGGTGCTGTCAAGCCAGGTGCCGTCCTCCGTTCAGTTGCCGCCCTCCATCAGGTGCCGCCCTCCATAAGGTGCCGCCTCTCAGCCAGGTGGCACCCCCGGCTAGGTGCCGCCCCGGGCCAGGTTCCGCCCTCCATCCAAGTGCCAGCCCCGACCGTATGCCACTCCAGGTCAGATGATGCTCTCTGACTAAGTGATGATGCCCCCCCCCCCCCCCTTCGGTTAGGTGCTGCCCGCGGTCAAGTAGCAACCCCAATACGGCGAACACAGTTAAATACTCCTCACTCCTCCGATAACTTATATTGCGAATATTGAGAGTTTACGGGACCGAGTGCGATAACACAATGCTCCTCTATATATAATGGATCCGGTTCCTTCCCTGGGAAACCATTGCACAATGATCTGGGTTCCCATTGAAGTTTGAATTTGATCTCTGCTCAAAAGAGTTAATTACATCTTGAATCCCAGTAGATTTTGTATCTTTGAACACAAATTAAAGGTCAAGAACGCGGTTGACTCCTCGACAAGTTTTGAAGACTTCTACAAAAGTCACAATTCGGTGGGCTTCAGAGGCGCCTTCGCTCTGGTGAGAGTGGTCACAAATTAATCACACTGACTTAAAATATTAAGAGGACTAGAATGACTCAGAAAAGACATTCGAAAGCCATAGGAAAGAGTATTCGAAATTACTTAACCCGCCATTGACTGGGAGGGGAAGGGGGGGGGGGGGAGGGGGCACAAAAGTGCCCTCTGTCTAATATTTTGAATAACTCAAAAAATAATAGAGTGAAAAATAACTCAAGTTTCACTAACGTCGCGAAACTTGGCATAACTTCTCGGATTTCAATTTGACATCTGAGAAAACATGAAAGCAGTTCAATCGGAAATTTGTATGCTATATTGAATTTTGTGACGTCACTGCATCCCAATTTCGGTCGAAAAGTGTTAAAAGTTTAAAATTTGGCAAGAAACCAGTTTTGAAGATAAATGCAAATGAAAAACGTCAAAAGACGCCCAATGAAGACATCTACAAAATTCGGATTTTCAAATTTTGTGTTTAGAACCAGAAAACTAAACAAAATGTTTTTTTATATAGCTACGAATCTCTTTTTTAAAGACAACCACAAAACCGGAATACATGTAAGAGAACTAGGGATGAACTATCTAGGAACCAAATTTCAAAGCAATATATTCATTTTTGACGGAGTAATGACTTTATGTGTGGGAAACTGATGGCGTCATTTTTTACTTGCGATTTTTGGGATTTCTAGACAACGTACGTAAAAATGAATGACATCACTGGATTTCTGAGCATTCTGATTCAGTAACATGTGTCTGTTATTAAAACATACTTTTGTCAAAATTTGACCTTATTTGACCTGACCTTGACCTGACCATGTTAGCGGACCGGTTAGATCAGTGGCAACTCGCTTGCTTGCCATGCGAGAAGTCCTGGGTTCAAAGCCCGGGGCAGCCGGCTCGGGGATTGGCTCCCGATTAATCCGTAGCAGCGCAGTACAAAATTAAAATGCCATTATTCGCTGTAAGTGGGCAAATGGCCCGTTGTGAGTGGCGTAAATAAATACATAAATCAACCTTAACTTAATTGAGTTCAGTTGTCAAAGCAAACGTCACCATCGAATTATACGTCTAAAACGACCCATAAAACATGTGACACATGGCCCATGTATAACTCTTGGGTATATTGACCTTTTGTGACCTAACCTTGACCTTTAACCGTACTTAGTATGAAGACTATACCTACTCGTATGGTACATTCACCTAACATTTGAGAGTACTTTGGCGCAGTTTAGGCCCGGAGCTGGGCATTATGCGGTCTCCACGGGCCGTAACGCGAATGTTATTAGCTGGTGCTTCGGCCATCCCCAGCAACCGCCGTTGAAATGTGTTTTTTACATGTTGTCGTTAACCCCGATGGATGAATGGATGCAGCACATCATTTACATAAACTCAAAGTTTTTTTTTCAGTGGATTAATGAGATATATTGCCACGAAATCATAATACCCTGTTACGCCTGTCTGCCCGTCGTGACTGTCGTGCTGCACCCCAGTCCTCGAGGCGGATGGATGACGTCATCTCGGCCGCCTCAAGCCAATACCACTGGGTGTTGGTACCTGGTATCTATGGCCTTGAATGAACCTCCGTTTTCCAACGTTCAGGACTTTATAAAGACAAAGTTCCTGTTCTGAATGTTTTTCTGTGGATGAGAGTACCGAAAACATAGCCAGTCGCGCTTCCCGAGTCAACCGAGTCGCGATGAATCACTCACTCTAAAAATGGTCGCTACAATGAAAACTCGCTCATGTATGTCAGTCGCTCTCTTATATGGTTGCTCTAGTAACGATCCCTGTTGCAAGTGAGTCGTGGTTTTACAGTCACTGTTTCACTGGTCGCTAAAACCCTGTTCATGCCCTGAGTCGCTGTTTGACACGAACACCCACGGCATGCATCCGGGCGAGAGCTGCGTGGGCAAAACCTGTCTCTATGTAAGCCTTAGAGAGAACCTTCAGATCAGCTCACTTACTCAGATCAATGCTAACCCATTACATTGCCGAGGAAACCGCCCTGTTTAGTTACGACATTCTCAGAATTGGACGGGGATAAGAGGTCTCCGAGCAATGCTGGATATAACTGAATTGATGATGCGATGCCCACCAGTAGGCTGGTGCATTACATTCTCGATAAATAACATGGGCAGAGTTGCTCCAATTATCAGAAGAGATGTCATGAAATAATATTATAACATTACAATAACAAGCATTTCTGCAAAGTGGAGTTAAATTAAGCTATACATTCACAAAACATTCATTTGGAGAGACACTTTATTTGTGTTTTTGCATAACTTCATACATAACTTCTACGAGCCACAGTTTACAGTATACTGTATACTCTGTTGCAGTATACAGTATACCGCATATTATCTATAGATAATCGTTACCGAAGTATTCTAACTTCGTTATTTCATTTATTTGATGGCTCCTCCGATGCTCCCTTTCTTTACTATCACTCTTCGATGCGTCTGAGCTAGGATAGGCAGTGATTTACACCCTTCACACCCGTCGCTTCTCCAAACCTCTGGCACTGAAATCATCTACACCTTGTTCTATTCGGGAATCAACTACAGCTGCCTTAAAGGGAATAGTCCACCTTTAACATGGGGTTTTGAATTGAGATAGCCAATTTGTAGCTTGCATATAGAAACAC
>JARFNZ010135985.1:0-10853 GCA_031763405.1 Balanus nubilus
AGAGAGCTAATAACTCGATAATTGGCATGTTGATCACTCATAAGTAGTTCTGTGACACATATTTCTTTTTTTTAAACTTCAAAATTTTCAAGATTTTGTGACCCTTTGAAAGGGATTTCAAAATTTGTCAGCATATTATTCGATGCTTATGTTCATTTTGCCATTTGACTTCAAGTTCAGGTCAAGTTTAAGTCGGGTCAGGTCAAAAAAGATCAAATTTTGAATTTTATTATTGGTAATAAATAACACATGATGATGGTTCAGTGTTGTCTCAGGAATCCACTGGTGTCATTTGTTTTGACACATGAGTTATGAAAGTGCCCAAAAACGCAGTTTGAAAAATTACGTCATTGAACTGTATACACTTTAGTCATCGGTGGGTGGGGGGGAATAGAGCTATTGACTCTAAATTTGGCATTTTAATCACTCATAGGTGGTTCTGACATAAATTCCTTGTTTAATTTTACAACTTTTGATGTGGGCGAGGATGGATGACATCATGATAGGTAATGTTAAGCATGAAATAATGATCTTACACATGTCAACTTTACAAAAAAATTGACATTTGTAAGATCGTCATTTCATGCGTTAAATGTTCAAAACATTAGATTTTGTTAACATTTGAACTATATTTTTTATCAGATTTTTAATTTTGGGGGTCAAAAACCCAAAATTTGACAAATCCGAGATAGGCATTTTGTAGTCAATGTCATTCCGTCCTTCTTCGCCTTTCGCCTTTCGTTTGCAAATTGCTTTTAATCTTGATGATTTATGACCGTTCAAACATTCGTCGATTTTAGACCGAAAATTGCGCGACATGACGTCACTAAAACGCTATTTTCTCAAGAAGGTTCGATTTGGGAAAATTGCCTACGATTGTGTCAAATTGATGTCACATAAAGTCTAAAAAGTTTCGTGCCCATATGTTGTTCCGTTTTGGAGTCATTAGGAAAGTTCGCTAGGGGGGGGGGGGCGAAAAACGTCCCCAGCCAATGGTGGTTTGGCATACCTTCTCGTCCATCAATATGGCACCTTGTTGAAAAAAATAAAGCAGTTTCGTGGGAAATCTTAGATATATTCATTTTTTGCGACGTCACATTATCCCAATTTTGGCCGAAAAGTGTTAACCGTTAAAAAATTCGCAGAAAAACTAGTTGTGAAAAAATGCCAAAGAAAAACGTCAAAAGACGTAAAATGATGAATTAAAAAAAATACATATCTCAGAGTTTAATAAATGAATTTTGACATTCAAAGATAAATAAAATATTCCTGTTAAATCTACACAAACCCTAAATTTTGAAGATATTCAAAAGCCGAAATATAACGGGTGTGAACCATCTCCAATAAATGGGAGTGACCCATCTCCGACCCAAATTTCAAAGCGGTACCTTATTTTTTGACGGATTAAGGACTCTATATGTGAGGGGAGTGATGACGTCATATTTTAAATGCAATTTTGGGCATTTCTAGCCCACTTCCGAAAACATAAATGACACCACTAGATTTCTAAGCAAAATCTTATTTAGCAACATGTGCTATAAGTTAATGCTTATTTCAAAATTTGATCTTTTTTTACCTGGGCTTGACCCGACCTTGTTATAACCTTCATCAAATTCACTTCAAATAATAAAACAAACGTCACGATGGAATTCTACGTCTAAAACGACCCGTAAAACATGCGTCACATGACACATGAGGCTTTTGGGTATATTGACCTTTTGTCACTTCACCTAACATTTGAGAGTACTTTGGCGCAGTCTGTGCCCAGATCTGCGCATTGTGCTGTCTCCACGGGCCGTGATGCGAAAACGATCAATTTTTACTTTTGATCTGACCTTGACCTGACACGTGACCGCAATTTACGAATTTCGAGTATACTTCAGGTGCGTCTCGTTGAGAGCTTTCGAATGCCGCCACGCGCGTCTCGCTTTGATCATTGGTTTCGGAGATAATCTGGGGGTCCCTTTTACCCCCCCCCCCCCCACACTCCCAGTCATCACCTGTGACGCCAGGTGCAATATTTTCCGAAATAAGTATACCGTCACCATAACACCCTACCAATACAATAGAATATGTTCATTGTTCAATTACCTTTGTGTTGCGTTGACTCAGCCGATCTCCAGCACTTGGCAATTTATAATAGATTGGTAGAGTAGGTAATGCACTCACGTGGACGGCCAAATCACGCACAACTAACATTCGCCGCCTCGGCCGCCTCTGACCCCACCAGCCGGTGACCTTCACCTGCCCCGCCGCCGGCCAGGCCCGCGTCATAAAGGCTTGGCAGGACGGGCCCGTATCATAAAACGCCATTTCGCTCCAATTGCATTGCCATACATTTTAAAATGTCATATAAGTACTGAAGGTATCAAAACAATGTCGTGGGTGTGGTAAGGCGATAGTGCATCTCTAGCCTCCGGCGCTGTGAATAGACCAATCAGAGCGAACGGTCAGCTGTTCGTCGATCTCGTCGAACCGGCGGCCCTCAGGCCAGTGCGGTACTATGCCGTAGTTAGGTCACTATCTTCGGCTTGACGTACGTGGTCCATGTACGACACTGTTGGGGGACTTGGCACGAGTAAGGCATTTGGTAAGATTGAGCCAAGGGGTTTTCGGTCAACCACAGCCAAACGTTGTATCACCTATTGAACAACCAACCTCTGTCTCAATCAGGCCCAGCTATCCCTGGGCCTGAAGATCGTCAGCAATGTTTAGCCACATCCGATCGCCATAAATGTTTTTTTATACAATTGAATGCGCCATAACTGTCATATGCACTATATAGCCCCTGACCGGGATTCCGGTATTCCGGGACGACGCAAATAAATTGCGTGCAAGATGTAAAATAACGCATAGTTGGTACAAAACATTTCGAAGCTATGCAAGAAAAGGCCGAACTGCACCGTTGAAGACCGCGACGCGGCATGGTATATAACACCGTATTATTCTACAACACGCAGGTGATGGGGTGTGGCGAAATCCAGCCCTCCATTTTTAAAAAAAAAATAAAATAAAAAAACAATTCGGCGCGCGGCGCCATCGTTTTCGCTTACCAGCCTAAAATTGATTTATGCACATTATGTGAATGTCTAGATCTTGGGTCACCTCAACTCAGGTCACCAGGTCAGGTCAAAGTCCATACATGTAAAATGGCCACTTTGAAAGTTTATGGTTGTGCCATGGCCAGGGGTTTTAGCAGATCGGTTTCAAACTTTCAGGGTTTTATGAGGGCCCATATATCTAAGCTTGTTTATCTCGGACTTTTGTATATCGGTGACTTGAGCTCCGGGAAAGTTCGTGACTTCCCGATTGTAAGTAAATGGGCAAATATGCAAATTCTTCCTATTCAATAGAAACGCATAAGTTCAGGCTAATTCTTTCAGGGTCATATCTAACAGGCAAATTCTGAATGTATGACAGTGACAACTGTTGACCAGCGTCCCACGTAAGGTCATTCGGGGTCATCCCAAGGTCACAAACACTTTTTTATCAATAACCCTCGACATGATGAAGTTAGATAAATGAAACTTGTGCCAATGAGTCTCTTTCATCAAGACGCGCCTCCTGATATGCAAATTGACCTACCTAGGTCACCTTGATCTTAACCTTGACCCGAGGTCAAATTGTAAAATTCTGATTAGATAAAAGATTGTCAAAAACGTTGCCCTATCAGTGTTAGTTGAAAGTAATTCGCGAAAACTATATTCGTAGAACACGGACATTTTGACCTTTGATGACCTCTGGAGTAGACATGTAAACGTTTCATGGTCAAACGATTCACGATTCAAGAATCGCATTATTTTTTGAAGCATCACATATAAAACCGTTCTTATGAAAACATCAAGGATTATCATGAATAGAATCATTGCCACCGGTTAGAATCACCAAATGAGTCGACTCAAATTTTAATTTTAATTTTATTGATATACCTCTGGTAATGTAGTGGATACAACATAGTCAAACAGTTGAGGGTCAAAACAGCGGCAGTTTAACAACAACATCATCATGAACATTAAATATCAGTTTACAGCGTGTTTATAGTTTGTTAATAATCACAAGTGAATCAGTGTCAGAGTTTAATCATTGTGCTACGGTTTCATTCACTGGTGAATCGATTCACTTTATGCTGAATAGTGTTATGAATTGGAATGGAATCATTTAGGTTTCGCTTGAATCAAGTATTTACAAATTTGATCGCTTACAAGTCAGCTCTGTAGCCCAAACTATTGACCTTCTCTGAAATCTGAGGACGAAGTATTGACGGTCCGTTTTAACTAATGCTTTTTCGCTTTCTTCCATTGTTTACAAAAAAAATATAGCATTGTTCAATAGATAATGGCGGAGTTCCCTGAAAAAGTCCGTATTGGCCAAATTTGACCTCTAATGACCTAAATTTATCTTTAAGATATTGACCTAGGGTCACGAAAATTGCACACAATACAGTTCCCTGCCGCCTACCCATACCCAGGGTAGCCAACCCTTCGAGACAAAATCCTCAGCTCGCAGCATCACAATCCTTAGAAAGCATCAGTTCCAAAACTAAAATCGTAAAACAGCTCACTGAAAATCTGAGGGACGAGAGACGCTTACTTGCAAGCCGGAGGACTGGAAGAACGGTGTGGGAGAATTTTGCAGCCATTTGCTTTCAAAATGACATTTACCGTAAGTTTTACGGGACTCATAGTAAACGATTATGAACACAATGGTTTCCAATGGTGTGTACAGGCTTCCTGCCTAGTTACTTACCGCTTTTTTATATGTTACTGCTCATTACAGAATAACACAGTAGTCTTGAGCAAAATAAAAAGTGAATGTGTGACATGCGGTGGTGTAAATACTTAACTTCGTTCATTGCGAAGCATATTTTTACGAGAACAAACAATGTAACATAAGCACAAAGCTAAACCGTGCGATCTAAAATGCCTCATATACCCTGTTCAGTGTTCAGTCTGTAATTTACCCTCGCGTCGGTGACGCGAATCTTTGTATGACCGGTATCTTTCTAAAATGGGCACAGTTGTCATGCCACAAGGTTGTCGGCAGAGCTGTAATATGAAACCAAGTACATGACAAATTAAAACACGAAAGGTAGGTACAAGTTATACACAAGTTACAAGTTCAAAAAAGCTTGTTCGGTGATTGCCTGTTTTACTTTGATCATTATCGCAGCAAACTATCCGCCATAAGCGGGAAAACATGTTCCAATCAAAGAAATTGAAAATTGCCATAATATCTTCAGTAAAATCATCACTAATTTTTCAAAAACAGAATCCTTAGCTTAATCCCCAGTCGCACCGAAAATCTTCAGCGTTGGCACCACTGGGGCAGTGGTAGCCTATCATTATAACAACTATCGTAGGAGAGGAGCTGAAATTTAAGGGGGCGTAGCGGGATTAACCCTACATACAGGGTGCCTAATCCCGAGAATGAGATGTCCACCGAATACTTTATTAGAAGTGAAATACCCTTCCTTACCCAAATATCTCCTTGTGTTCCTTTGAAGGTACCCAAGTTTCAAGTCAATTCACCGACTCGTCCATCTGATATTACAGAGAAACCAAGCCTATATATAGCCCACCTAGCGACTGGTGGGTTAGAAATGCTTCTAGTCCCTATACTCTTTTAACGATTGTCTGTTGTTTTCCACAGACGGGCCAATCCCCGCCATGAGGGTGTTGGCGGCTGCTCTGGTGCTGCTGACGGCGCCGGCCCACGGCCAGGAGGGGGAGATCTGTCCGTGCCGCACGCAGCCGGAGTGCCCTGACCACTACGGCACGCGGGCGCTGGACATACTCCACTACGGCGTGCTCGGGCCGTGCCAAAAGTTCGGCTACTTCCGCTGCTGTGACCGGGCCGTCGGGCTCCGGCAGCAGAGCGTGGTCCAGCATCATGTGGGCGTTCGACACCACGGAGCGCCCCACCGGAGACGGCCGCCTGTACGGATAGTGTCGGCCGAACATGGAAGCTCCCGTGTTCGCGGCAACACATCACATAGCGATCCTACAGTGCACCTCGGCAGCTTACAGGAGCCTGACTCTGCCGCCCAGCACGTCTCCACAGCACAGCGAGGTAGCGCGCGGCCTCTCGACAGCTTCGAGACACCAGCAGGAACTCCTCAACACGCCCAAACAGCCCATCGTGGAAGCTCTAGGCAAGTTATTCTCAAGGAAATAGTTATCCTGTTGTGGATGATTGAACATTCAGGCGGAGTAATGTCGTTAGAAAGCTGCTAATCAATAAATTGCAGCTGATCTATTTGATGATTGTACACAAAGCACAATCATCTATCCCAGTTTATGAATGCAAAACATAACTTGGAACTCTGGTTTCAGTATTGCACAATGCACAAACTTTGTGCTTCACCTATTGTAATTGAAGAACGCTAAACGTAAAGCTTATCTCAGTCCAGCGTAACGAATGTTTTCTTGCCAAAAGATATTAAATTATCAGCCCCCTGACGCAGAAAACAACTGTTCTAGGTCGCCGACGAGCAGCACAGTGGGCACTTCTGCTCATCATCACACCAGTCTCCACCAGACCAGCACCTCGGCGTCAGAGAGCACAACACAGGTGAGATCATGCAGAACGAAACGTCGTCAGCGTTTATCTGCGGTTTGGTTAGGATAAGGCTCCTTCGGTCGGTTTCGACCATTGCGGAAACATGGGTTAAAGAGAATGGAAAAGTGGGAAAATGGAGCGCCGACCGTGTGACCGCCCATGGCTTTCGGTGCCAACCCTGGCGTTATGTCGTAGGAAGGCCCATGCCATGAAGGCGGTCACCATTCCCGAGGGGCGGCTCAAAGAGTAAGGACCGCCACATGCCCGGGTTAACGAGTGCGTGACGGAAGATCGAGGATTGGCTGTCGGAGGGATATAAAGGGATTCGTCAGCATTTTACGTTTCAATCATATGGATATATAGTTTGCTATAATTGGTTTAATGATTCGCGACGCGGACGTATCTCGTGTTTCCCTTGTGTCTTGAAAGCTTTCCTCGAGGCCTGACGTCTCAAGAAAAATATAGAAGGTGGATCTGGGACCTCGCTGAAGGAGTTGATAATGGGTTCCGTGTCGATCTCTCGATATTACCATAACATGGATCAAAACATAAGCGGATTAATATAATGCACTAGGGTCTGATCTCACATCCGTAAGCTCGACTAACACAAATGTCTGCTCTGCTGTATTATGATCTGTACAATTTTAAACCGCGCCTATAAAATCATGTTTGTTTCATTTCAGGCGTCAACACCCGTCGGCTCGCATCGTTCGCCGGCTGCTCACTTTCGGCCACATGAGCATCAAATTATCTTCCCTTCGGATTCGGTCTCTCTGGAAAACGTTGAGTCGCATCTTGGAGAAGAATTGAGCGAAGCAGAGCTTGCACACCAGCTCGGACATCTCACGCCAATCATCAGCGGGGAGCTTGACACGACTGAAGTGCACTCCAACTCTGGCGAACCTATTCCTGTAACTGACGCAAAATTCCCACCTTTTTCGGCAACCGAAGCAGCACTCATAGAAAACGAAGCCAGCATCTCAAACTCTCATTTTCAAACCGAAGAGGCAACGATCATTGAGGCTATTCCTGAGGAGCCTGGTCACTCAGTAAGCGCGACTGAAGAACAGCTTGGCCAGTACGCCTTGGATTCCCGTGCTGCACGGGGCCATCCTCGCATCCGGGCTTTCCGCAACCAAGCCGTGACTCCGGTGGCCAACATCACCAAGACCGGCCAGCTGAGTCCTCCGTGTGGCTGTTACACGTGCGGCACGTGCGGGACGGCGCACCTGGAGGCGGGCCACCGCGCGCTCATCACGTGCCCGACCGGCTTTGATCGCTGCTGCTTTCCAGAGGATCCGTGGCCCGACTTCGTCGCGACGGAGGCCGAGTCCACGGCTCCTTGCGCACTGCCTTCACGCTGCCGCCGGCCGTACGGCGTCTCTCCGCTGGACTTGCAGCTGTTCGGCGCGCTGCTTCCGTGCTACCTCCGACAGGTGCGCTGCCTGGACCTCCTGCTGCAGGAAGCGGAGCTGATGTCGCCGCTGCCGGAACCGCTGCTCTGCCCGCTACCCGGTGTCCGAGGAGCTTCTAGTGCCGGGTTCTCCACGCCGATACTGGACTTCAACGTCAAGGAGATGCCTCTTTCCGAGCCCGGCGAGCTGCCGACGACGGCGCACAGACACTTCGAGAAGGAGTCGTCAAGTCCGAGACCGGCCGCTGAGCTGTCAGCGTCGCCGCTTCCTGTGTACCCCGAAAAGGAGGCATCCAGTTCGGAGCCGGGACCAGGCGACGGCGACGACGACGGCGCGCCATCGACTCAACCAGGAGAGGGAAGTAGTGCGACCAACGTCTTGCGGCATGGTGGGATCGGGGAGGCGAAACCCGTGGCTGTGAAGGACCAAATCGGTGTTCCTGCTTTCTTTGAACCTCATGATCCCGGGTCTGTGGAGCTGGAGGGAACATCTCCCAATAATGCCCACGACGACTTGTTGCCTGCCCGGGAGTATTTGCTACCCACAGAGCCCTTCCACGTCCCAGAAGTTCCCACTCTAGAAGAAAAGGCTACGGTAAATACAATCCCAGCCATAAGCAGTGCTTACCTACCACCTTCTTCCGATGTTGACGGATACAGAGAAGTAGCTGAGCCTTCTGCGGGAGTATCACAATATGGTGAGCCTTCTTCTGAGCTTGACGGATCCGCATCCTCTTTGGTCCTCAATCTCGATGGAGCGAAGTCTACTGTGAACTTTGACCTAGACGGGGCTGCCTCATCCTTCGATTATGACCTTGACGAGGCTGAATCCGTCACTGAATTTGTTACTGTACCAGAAACCTCGTCACAAACACCTAATTCTAGTGAGTCTGACGAGTTCTGGTTGACGGATGACCTAGCCACTGCGGCTTCACTCCTGTCCGCGGTTGGTGGCAGTCACCATCACCATCACTCTTCAGAGCATCACCCTGACCCCCACCACCACCAGCATAGTCGCCTCTCGGAACCATCAGCACACCGGCTGCCATCATCTGGTTTGCACGTGATCCCTGCTCCAGATCTGTCTCATATCCCGCCGCAATTTACACCTCAAAGCTCACTTTCGGCAGATTTTCTTAAAGATGAGGGTTTGTCTAGCGATGAGTCACCAACGGAGCCACTAGCAGCAACTCATCATAAGTCATCTATCGAAAATGAGCCCCTTTCAGAACTCATCCCACCTACAACATATCTTCCAGTACCCATTGAGGAAAACCATGATTCAACCGGTACGTCCCCCCAGTCTGGTGTGACCCGCCTCACTGTATCTGATCCGCGTGCAAATACTCAACTGTTGGGAAAGGGTAGCAGCCCTCTAGACGTAAATCAGAACGAGAATAGCGTCAGTAATATCAAGGACAGTAAATCGGATTCACTCGCAGGAACTGTGTTCGAGCGATTCATGAGCATGACCAACCCAAAAGGCACGTCGTTTGGATTTCCGGACTCGGTGAGTGTAGAAATTAAGGAAGACCAGCACTCATCAATACAGATTCCGATCCCTTGCCGACCTCTTTCTAGCTGCCACCGGCTTTTCGGCTATAACGCACGTGATTTCGAAATTCTTGGCTCGCTCCCAGGGTGCCCTGAAGGCGAGGGCCGCTGTCTCGATCATGTGCTCATGGTGTACACTCGTCTTGGGAAGCACGAGAAGGTGCTGTTTGGCGACATGTCGACTCTCAAGACGAGTGGAACCATTGTCGAAATTAAGGGTGCGCCCACGGCAGGTCAGGATGGCTCAGGTCAATCCATGGTCATACACGGATCGCCTGGATTCAGAAAGACTGTTACGTTCTTTGGTGGAAAGGTGATGTTTCCGGCTGCAGCTGACCATAGGCGTCATAGCAAAGTTTCCTCTTTGGAAAAAGAGGAGACGTTCGACGGTAAAATAGAAAGTACGGGGAGCATTGAAGCCGGTCAACCTTCTAAGATAAGTAAAGAGGAGATCGTGACACAGCCAAGTGGAGAGGGAGCAGTCACTGGATCTATCGGCGAAGGGGAGGCAGGAAGCGCGGGCGGAGGAGAGCTTGGGATAACGACTGGTGAGGTTACCATCTCGGGCGGAACCTCAGGCCAGGTCAGCATCGAGACCGGAGGTGCAACTGCCATTACCACTGGTGGATCATTCGGTGTAGAGACTGGGACACAAACTGGAGACATTAACATCTCCGTCAGCTCCGGAGGAACGATAGGAGAGGTTGCCACTGGATCTCTTGGTGGAGAGACCGAGATCCAGACTGGGGAAATTGATATCTCTGGAGAGATTGCCGGAGAGATTGACAACGAGGCTGGCATATCTGCTGGTGGAGCGACTGAGGTAGAGGTTGGTGGGACAGGCGCCACTTCCGGAGGTACCGGAGGAGAGGCAGTGGTAGAGGTTGGTGAGCAAGGTGCCGTTCCGCCTGGTTCTGAATCGCAGGGCTATGGTTCATCGGCTGGAGGCACTCTGGTGGCAGGCACGGGGTCATACCCCGCTGGATATGGAGCGCCAAGCAGGCCTAGACCCTGGCGTCCCTTGCCTGCACGTAGACGGCCTTCTCGACCAAGGACCGTCTATGGAGCTCCACCACCGAAGCCCCAGTACGGACTGCCTCCGCTCCAGCCCAAGCCCCAGTATGGGGCACCTCAACCAGAGCCAAAGCCTCAGTATGGACCCCCTCCAACGCAGCCCGAGCCTCAGTATGGACCCCCTCCACCGCAGCCCAAGCCTCAGTATGGGGCGCCTCTGCCAAAACCCAAGCCTCAGTATGGACCCCCTCCACCGCAGCCTACGCCGCAGCCTGGACCCCCTCCACCGCAGCCCACCCCGCCGGCGCGCCCC
>JARFNZ010135996.1:0-10852 GCA_031763405.1 Balanus nubilus
GGTGCTATTCACTTGTTATATGTAAGCGATACTGAATTACTTTTGAAAAAGGCCTGTGGCCGAAATATCAATACATATGTTGTTTCATTACTTCTGATTCTTTTTTATATTTACGAGGATAAGGTCAATGATTCTAATAACTTTAAAGCAAAATATAATGGCGTTTGATAAACCTGGAAAACTCATCGAAGGGAAATAAGTTTTGTTGACTTTGGGGACACTGCTGACGTCACAGGTCAGGCTAAAGTCAATTGTTGACCAATCAAAACGTTTTCGGCTGGTGAGATTGCGGCGAGAAATAACGATATTATACGCGTAAGCAGCTAATAAATCGGCGTGAATTGTGACCATGACACTTCCAATTACCATTGGCCTTTGGTGGTCATAAGTCAGGTCAACGTGCGGTGTAATGCCATTTCGAATGCCAGTAGCCATAGTCTTTTTGTTTGCTGTCATGAATTTTTCATCCAACCATTGACAGCATTTGTTTCATCTAGGCCAACTATTAAAGTTAACCAAATGTCAAATGTTAATTGATATGAAAGGATAGATTGAAATTATCGCTTCTCAAATGCCCATCCAGCCGTACATTAACAATTCTTCCCGCTGCAGCAGTACAACATTAAACTGACTCGCTCATGGTGTAATGCATGATACAGATTGATACATACATCATTAGAAATATTACTTTCGCTTAGCAGAAGGTATCATTTCACCTAAAATACTAGGTTAGGTCGGGTTGGGTCGGTGATGACCTGTTTGATGTCGGTGACTTGAGGTTGTTTGAGGTCGGGCCGGGTCGGGTTATGTCGCTGATGTTCAATCTGAGGCCTGAACATGATTCCTTTGTTGCTTCAGATTTCCGTGTCTGGTGGGTAATGAGAACGTCACGGACCTGCAGTGCGCGCTGGCGGGCTGCTGCTGGTACGACGAGGAAGGCAACACAAACCAAGGCCCGAATAAGTGCTTTCACTCCCTGCCTGCATCCTACACGTACAAGATGCACAACTCCTCTGTGCACAATACGTCGATCGATGCTGGCCTGACCGGCTACTCCTTCGCTGACAAAGCCGCCGATCGCGCGATACAGACTCCATACAACACCACCGCTCTGCTGCGCATCTCCGCCTCAGTCAGCTGTCCGCAGCCGGAGCGCGCGCTCCTCGACCTCGGTCCTCCGACTCTGACCTCCACCGCCGACTCTTCCCCAGTGGTCGTCAACGGCTCGGTCCTCACCATCGCCACTAACACGGGCCCCGACTGGGACTTCTTCGCTGTGGTGTCGCGGACCTCCACGGGCCAGGCGCTGCTCGACACCAGGCTGGGCGCCACCATCTTCAGCGACCGCTACACCGAGTTCACCATCGTGCCCGCGTCGAAAGTCCTGTACGGACTTGGACAGAGTTTCCACTCGACCCTGAAGAGGACGTTCGACTCGCCTCCGCGAGCGCCGCTGTTCGGGAGATCGCGCCTCTTCTCCGAGGGCGTGCATCCGTTCTACATGTGCATCGAACCGAGCGGCGACGTCCATGGTGTCTACCTGGAGACGTCGGCGCCGCTGGAGGTGCAGCTCATGCCGGGGCCGTCCATCACGTTCCGTCTCCTGGACAGCCGAGTGAAGCTGCACGTGCTGTCCGGGCCGACGCCCGCTGATGTGACGGACCAGTACACCCAGCTGGTGGGTCGTCCGCGCCTGCCGCCGCTTTGGTCCCTCGGCTTCCACCTCTGCCGCGAGGGCGACGTGGACAGCTTCGAGTCCGTCGTGGATGAGATGAAAGCCCGCGGGATTCCGTTCGAGTCCGACTGTGTCGACGCCACCGCCCTGCTGCCGCTCGGGTTCGAGGCTTCCGAGGAGTTCCGCAGCGGCGCGGAGAAGCTGCACGGCATGCAGCGTCACGTGATGGCCGCGGTCACGCCCCACCTGCCTCTGTATCGCGACCCTGTCGGAGAAGAGGTGAGCCCGTACCCTCCGTACGACGATGCCGATGCTCAGGGTCTCCTCCTGCGAGACCAGAACGACACGGACAACGTGTTCGGAGAACTGCACGACGTGGCTCGGAACCGCACCTGGAATGTCTCGTACGTGGACTACACGAACCCAGCCACCGTCAGCTGGGCCAAGCCGCTCTACCAGGATCTGATCACCAACACCAGCATCGACGGCTTCTACCTGATGCGCAACATGCCAATCAACGACGGGGAAGACACCTGTAATGACTCACTGCCGTTCGTACCGAACCTTGGTGACTCCAAAGTTCTTTCCAACGGCACGGTGTGCATGCTGGCGAAGCAGGCGTCCGGCCTTCACCTCAGTTCCCACAACCGATACGGCCAGGACCAGGCGCGCACGATGCGGGAAGCGACCAGCGACACCTCCCACCCGAACCTCCTGATGACGAGTGCCTCCACGGCGCCAGGGAGTGGAGCATTCGGCGGCCACTTCGCCACTGGTCTGTCCGCCGACTGGACGAGTCTTCCCCTAGCGCTGGTGCAGACCCTGGAGCTGGGCCTGTACGGTATACCACAGGGCGGCTACCCAGTCTGCGGATCACGGAACTCCACCAGTATCTCCGCGGACGACACGAGCCGCCTGGAGACGCTGTGTCTGCTCTGGTACCAGCTGCTGCCGTACCTCCCTCTCGCCGTCAGCCACTACGAGGCCGACCACCTGCCCCGCAACCCGACCCAGATGAGCGAGTCGTTCAAGCTGAGCGTTCTGGCACAGATCAGCCAGCGGTACGTATTCGTGCCGTACCACTTCACCCTCCTGGTCGAGGCGAGCCAAACGGGCGTGCCGCCGCTCCGCCCGCTCTGGTACGAGTTCGCTCACGACAACGCCACCTGGGGCATCGACCAGCAGATGCTGCTGGGCCCAGCGCTGCTGGTGGCGCCGGCGCTCCAGGAGAGCCAGGATATTGTCGAGCTGTACCTGCCCGGCTCCTGCTGGTACGAGTACTTCCAGGGCTTTCGACCAAAGGAGAAGATCGGTCCTGGATGGGTGACGCTACCAGTGCCAGCGGAGCAGACGCTTATCTACCAGCGTGCCGCCACCGTCATCTTCAACCAGGTCAGTGTTGGCTGCTGTGATAAAAACAGTAAATAGATTCCTCTCTTTTCATGCAACAATACGAGGCCATGACCTAACCCTAGTTCTTCTCATGCTGACTTGACAAAGGCACCTCCAAGCAAGTAAAAACCTTACTGATGAAATTCGGTTGAATATGACAGATTTACCTGTGACAGATTTTAACCTCGCTTTATACCCGTATTTGTATAAACTGAACTTGTACTTCGAAATCAGCGCATGAAAATACTCTGGAACTTCCAGCAAATAAAAAAGGTTATCCGAGGTCATCAAAGATCAGTGGCCTCAGTTGACCTTTGGGGATTGTGGCATCCTTGGAAACCATGAAGGTCACATGGTTGCGAAAAATGATGGATTGTCATTTGCCAGACTTATTTCATCATCAGACCAGAGCATGACAATGCGCATATGTCATGAAGCGACAGATACCAGTATACCTACCGGATTTTAGCACCAGAACCTCTTCATTTATGCTTAGAAAATCTACGAGCGTGTCCGGTTTTCAGAGCCCGGATGGCACGTCTTCAAAAGGAT
This sequence comes from Balanus nubilus, assembly GCA_031763405.1. Lineage (NCBI taxonomy): Eukaryota > Metazoa > Arthropoda > Thecostraca > Balanomorpha > Balanidae > Balanus > Balanus nubilus. The sequence goes on from JARFNZ010135996.1 coordinate 3,620, forward strand.
GCCAAGGATACCAGGAGATTTATTCATTTTTAACACCGAATTACTTATGTAAAGCTGTACAGGTTATGGAATTATCAGATCAGTCCAGACTTTTAACAGATGGCATTGAAATGCAAAAAATAAAGGGTCAAAAAGAAAAGTCAGTATGTAGCGATACAGCAAGAGGAAATGCAAGTGTCTAATAATTTGTTCATTATATTTGCAACTATAGTATTATGGTGGCGTTCCAATGACTACAGCACGCCAGCAATCTCCAGCGGAATTTATCGTCATCCAATGACAAATTCCAAACTGATGAAGGTACTTCGGCAGCAGACTTTTCGCGGAATGAGGTATAAATGAGCCGCACAAGTGACTCACAAATACCATTTAAAACATGCTGTGCCCTCATTGGTATATGTAGTTTGACCATCGTGGTATGTACTCTATCCTCTGTCCTTCTCTTAACATAGGGATGCTGATCAGAGCGTGATTACATCCTTCGTTTACAGGTCACGGGAGCCAAAACCGGTCGGGTGGCTTTAAGAATCGCAGTGGATTAGATTTTCAGTGTCAACCAGAAAACGAGCTGACCTTTGCTAATGCCAGTAGCCACAGTGTTTTTGCTTGCTGTCATGGATTTTTCATCCAACCATTTACAGAATTTGTTTCCCAAGGACAAGTTTTGAAGTTAATCAAATGTCAAATGTTAATTGATATGATAGCATCGATTGAAAGTAGCGCTACTGAAACGCACATCCAGCCGTACATTAACAATTATTATTTCCCTTTCAGCAAACGTCGGAAAGTCTCGAGCAGCAGCGAATCAACGGCTCATATTCGGCCACGATTGCACTGTCGTGCGAGGGCGGCTACCAGGCCGCCGGCACCCTCTATCTGCCCGGTGACGATGCCGTCCACCTACCCGAGGATGTCGTCGTCACGGTCGAGTCCAACTCGACGGTGGTGATCAACAGCAACCTGAGCCCGGAGTTCTGCGCCTACTACAGCGCGCACGGCTACACATCCTCTCTGGTGCAGATCAAGGTGTTTGGTATCCTGGAGGAGGTCACCAACATCACGTCGGTGCTGACGCCCTCTGGTGGGGTGCCCCAGGAGCCTGTCATGCTTGATGTCAACCAGAACATGAAACCGCCTCAACTTCTGATCGAGAAATTTGAAATGGACTGGTGCCAATACGAAAAGGCTGAACTGACATGGACTCTCAGGGATGTCTAAATGAGATCTAGATACGAAGAAGCTAAAACGATTTTTGGTGCGTGCTTATGACTGGGAACATGTTAAGATCCACGACAGAGGGCGTGTTGGTGGCAAGATCGTACCGTAAGTCTGGTGTATTTAATATGGTATTGTGATTTGCCTTGGGCCTACAGCGAGATTGTTACCCCGTGTAGTGCCGTCTCGTTACCTTAATGGCAATTTTGCTTTGAATACTCGTGCTCAACTTCGAACATTGCGATAAAATAGTCACTGCGTGAACACTGCGTATAAAATAGTCAAACAGAAAATCGAACTCCTGCATAACTGTATCGCTTTGTTCCTTTTAATGAAGGTACACTTATTATATGTATTCAGTCTTATGTGTTGATCCTGTTTTTTTTCGTGTTGCACTTTAAGAAGACCTATGAATTAGGCTCACGGTGAATGTGTAATTCGCTCAAGGAATATACGAAATCTGGGTAAATGCCGTCACGTGTCGGAAGTGCGCACGGTCTAACGTGGTGAAACGCAGTACCTTGCGAGAACAGTCGCTGCACCTGGACATTTCTTTAAATAGCCAGAGCATAATTTTTACCTTTCATCAAACAAACCAATTACGGAAAATTGTCGTAGAACATGGTAAAGTACCATATTAACCTAACAAATTGGATAATACGGTCACCCGGCCGTGGGGTAAGACGGCCGCACCATCTGATTATAAAAGTCGGCATGTAGGATATCAGGATTGTAGTCGATTTGGTAGCGTATGTTTCACACATATTGTTACGCTGCTAGTGCTGTGGCGGCTGGTATGTTTGCCTACTACTAGTTGAATATATTTGGCACAAAATACCCGGAATCGAAATAAAGTATATGGCATTGGAAGTGTGTAAGACACGTAAATGTAAAATAAGGAGCATCTTACGGGGACATAAGGACAGTTGTTACATCCTTTGGTGTATTGTTACCGAACACTACATAGAGACATTGTGACAGATCGGATTAACTGTTACATCGCGTTTTTTTCTCGTTGAACCATCGGTCACAAAAACCTCTAGTTCTCATCCATTATATGTAGTGGAGCTTAGTGGGTAAGACGAAGCAAAGAACCAAATGTTGTTTTCCAAACGTGATGTTGGTGACCTCCAGCGGTGAACCAAAGAATGGCATGCAACAACAAAATAGTGTAAAGCCTATGTCCACTTAGCCTACTTCGCAACACTTCGTTGCTCATGTGCAAGCGGAGGCGAGCTGGTAGATCTCTATTTTATTTTCGATGCTTTCTACGAATAATTGTTCTGAAGCGGATGTAAATAACATCATGAACAAGAAATGTGTGTATTGATAATCATGTTATCTGACAACTGCCTGCTTGGGCTGTGTGCTGCGTTCATTTTCTATGCACCTTGTTTGTAACTTTTCGATGGTGTAAGTAGAACCTGACTTTGGTGCAGGAAACGTCCTACCCCAAGGAAAAACAATGTTGTTTTATCGCTAATGCCTAACTCGTGATTTGAATTGGAAATTTCCAGCAGCACCTAGCAGACTTGTGCTAGATTCTGCCTCAGCGGAATCAATCCGATTCCATGTCAAGCCATTTGGAGCTGATTCCGATTTCGAATGAATGAATATTTTACTGGGGGAGTCGATTCCGAATCCGATTCCCTGCACCTAAAAAGCTCAATTCCGATTCCGTTGATTTCGGCCAAGTCTCAGTTTTTCATAGAATGCCCGTTCATGCCTACATTTTGGAAGGAAGACACAAATGACGCGAAAGGCAAAGTTGATTATATCATAGATTATCATAGATTACAGGCATCATTATGCTCATATTATTGTACGGGACAACTAATTCGTCTAATGCACTTTCCCAGCAATCTACATGCTAAATACTATATTGCGCATATTTTTGGCCGATGCTTTTAAACACCACCTGGCCACCTAGGAGGAACTCGTCCCTGGCTGCTGTAGCGATCCGCCGCACGTTCTGGCATCCCAGCAAGACCGCCCCGACGGGTAGTGTCGTGCCGGCCTTGCTTCTCCTGCGTTTTCTGCGCGAGGTGACAGTCGTCCAGACTCCGGAGTCAGGGTTGCGGGGCGACACTGGAGACGGAGACTCTGACGGGGTTTCGACTTCGGTCGTCCCACTAGGAGCAGGTGTCGGAAGTAGTCGGTCGGATGTAGTCGGGTGTAATGTCGAATGCGTAGTGGGATGGACAGGTTGGGTTTTCCCACCATGAGACATTTCTGTCACCAACTTCGTCAAATCATGCACCTTACTTGATAACCCATCTATCTGTAGCTGAGTGATGCGGATGGCTTCCATGATGTCCATCAAGGTAACGCCCGAGAAAGATGGGCCCGGGAGATGTTCATCCCTGGCATTGGGACCAGGGTTTTTCTCTACACCTCCAATCACCAGCAGAGTGAGGATGAGAGCTAAGCCCAGAGCATTAGCATCGTTTTGTAGGATGTTAGCCGTTGCCAGTTTCCTGCTTGTTCGGCTGCTGAACATTCCTATCCGAATGCGATAGGCTTGCGGATCTATCATGTTTCTTGATTATTCTCGCCGCACGCCACAAATGTCTTCTCTTGAAAACGAAGGATCGGCCTGCGCGGCGTCACGTTTGCCACATTAAAAACAAATTGATGCTCAGAAGAGAATATTGGCGAAATCTTACCAAATTATTGGAAAATACGACTTACAAAATCCTGAATTTCTTTAAAACCACTTTGATTTACAAGTCTCTCTTGCGGCCTCTGAATGAGGAAGAAATGCTCTACTCGAGGAATATACTTTTAAGAGCAGACAACATTGTTGATCGCAGTAGCAACACGATAAACTCGGAGCACCTGACGGAGCACCTATACCTGTTGTCAGTGCGCTTGCCAGTGCACTGGCAACTCACTGGCAACTCACTGGCAACTCTTATGTAATCTCTTATGTAGATTTAATCAATGTGCTACTTAAATGGGGCTACAATCTTGTATTCAAGCATAGTACTTGGGTTTATGAAATTGTATCTAAATTATGCAATGAATATTGACTTTCCAAACATACAGCTAAACTATTTTGCCTCACAGTTGAGCCCTCAGCAATATTACGTTAAAAACAGATTTCCAGAGGCAAAAATCAAATGACACTAAAAAATATGCGTCGCTGAAACTCGGTCTTTGATCCAAAATGTGTGCTTTCGAAGGAACTTTAAAAATGGTGAGCAGATATTGCCACTTGCACGAGACGTTCACTTAAGTCGATTACTGCTATCGAAGGGGAGGGCTCGAAATTAATAATGCCCTAAAGATAAAAGCTGCCTGGCGGATAATGTCGTATGACCCGACACATCCGAGCTGTCGGGTCAGTAATGACATTATCCGCCTGATGTAAGCATTGAGCTTCGGGAAGAACGATGGTCAATGCATTCTTTGCTGAGAACTACGAATATGGCATTGCTTTGACACAAAATATATTTTTCTGGAAGGAAGAATGATAATAGTGCATCCGTTTATACATCCGAAAACCTACATTGGAAAGGAGATCATTAGCATTGTGCGGCGTAAGCGAATTCTCGCGTGGTGGTATTAAGTCTCATGTCAAACATGTAACATGTGACATAGAAGTGGCAAAAATAAAAAGTGGCGTTTATATGTCCAATCGGTTTTGAAAGACCCCTCTCCATTCTCAGAAGCCCTTCATGATACTAAGTACCCCTCGCTTTGCCCGGGCGGCTTAATATCATGTTGGATCTCTAATAATGGTGTCTGGTCATTTTGAAACCCATATCGCCCTCCAAAGTCACGCTATTGTACTGTTGCAACGCGAAATGGCCGAAATCAACAGTCGCTTATGGTTCCCCTGCCGGACGCAATTAGCCAGATGACGTATGGCACAATTTAACAAAGGCAGGGTGGTAACAAAATCGACTATACCTATCTGCAGCTTCAAGCAATGTGTGCCAGCTTCCTATTCTCACTATTCTACGCGATTCACGCGTCCCGTTGGGTTATTTTCGACCCCTGCCCTCTTGCCTCCCCCTCCCCCCCCCCCCTCAACCACGATCTTTTGAAACTACTGTGCCGATTGCCCGTTTTTTTCCCTCCTAAAGGGCCTTACTCAGTATTTTATTATAATGAGGACCGGCTGAGGTCAATCAACGTCAGAAAACTGATGTCTCCCCGATCAACCGCTTCCAGAATTCCATAAGGTGGTCGGTCACGCTGATCAGTGCGGTAGCTTCCTGGTCCGAATGCCAGATACGCCGACGACACTCAGCTGGCTATCTCAGGACCGAAAGAGAGGTTGTCGCATATTCAAACGTCATTGGAGAGAGTTCTCTACACATTAGCTACATACTTCATGCATAATGGGATGAAGATAACGCCACCAAAACCGAACTAATGGTAGTCGGAGATAGGTCAGCACTACGTACTGCTGCTGCAGAATCTGCTCGGTTGAGGTTCATCGGGGAGACACTCCAACCCGTATCGACAGCGAGAAACCTTGGTGTTCTGTTTGACAGTCGTTTATGTTTTGAGACTCAAATTGATAGCATCATCGGAGTGTTTCGGAATTCTTATAGGCCTTATGCACGCAAAACACATGATCCCGGCTTCAGTACTGCCGACCGTTGTAAACGCGCTAGTGATGTCCCATGTGTGCTATTGTAGCCAGCTGTTTGGCTGAGCAAACAAAACCGCTCTGAAAAGACTGCAAAAACTGCCAAACTTCGCTTCCAGATTAATATCAGGCCGATGTCGCTACCAGCATGTGTCCGATGTGATTCAGAACTTGCAGTGGCTCTCGATCGCTGCAATGGTGGACTTTATCGATTTGTTCCTTCTACTAAGATCGTTATGTTATATACGCGCGCTCGAAACGATAATCGCTCGTCTTGCAGCTTAGGATTGTGTGTCGTACGCGTAGCGCTGTTTCGTTATGCTTTTATTCTTTATCCTTTGTATTATTTATACTTGAACCATTTTAGCTTATACCTTATTATGCCTATTATTTTAGCTCATGGCATACCTATTAATTATTATAGCTTATACCATTTTAGCTTGTACCTCATTATACACTCATTGTGTTGTTTTAAGCTGTTTGGGCTATACTTTTTAATGTCATCTATCATCTATCATTGCTGAACAGTTTGGATTCTTACATGTGCGAACCATTGTAAGACGAGGGCTCATGATAGCCACATCTTTGTGGATAAGTTCCAATGTTGTGAAGTAAACAAATAAATTGACTTCGAATTTGGCGCATATATACACCGATGATATTTTTTTATTACAACTTTTTTATCAAACGTTTTCCACAAAGGCCTTATCAAAGTCATTGGAATACGACGTCGCTCTGACGTCAGCTTCGGGCGATCCTGTCATAAGCTCATCATTTTTATTTGCCAATATGTGCGTAATTTATGTCGTAATGGGTATGCAAAGTTTGGTGGCGCTGCTGGCGTTATTTTCAGAGGCATTGGAAAAACCACAAGGGGCCGCTGTGCCTTCCAGGAGTCGCGGTTGATCGTCATTAATGCTTCACAATATCGATATAAATTTGACCTGCTTATCCTAAAGAACAAGACAAATCTTCAACGAAAATACATGCAATTTAGTCGAAAATAGTCCGCCACACACCCGGCGCTTCATTGATGACCTCTGGATAAAACAGTATATTTGTTTTTGTCCGACTTTGCCCTCTCAAAACATTATTTCGTGACCTTCACTCAGCAATTGTCGTCGTAAACGGCAAGGGGCAAGAACGGGACGGGACTGGGAAGGGAATTATACATATGTGAATGCGATGTGATGAATCGCACACGAGTCGCCTTGCCGTGGAATAGGTTGCAGTTATATCTGATGATGATAACAGGACGGAAATGGGACGGGAATAGGTCGGCATTTGATTGGCATGTGAGAGGACTGAGACGAAATGGGACGGCAATGACACTGTGATGAACGGGAACGGAACGGGAACGGAACGGGAACGGAACGGGAACGGAACGGGAACGGAACGGGAACGGAACGGGAACG